>PVJS01025986.1:0-27390 GCA_004027185.1 Glis glis
CCCCGGGCAGTAGGGTGTGGCCCAATGGCACGCAACGGGTCGGGTCATACACCTCCTATAACCTATTATAGCCCTCTTGAGGCTAGGTGGGGCGGGTCTGCCAGCGTCATTTTTGCTATTGATATGCTGAATTGCTGAATTGCTGAATCGCTGCCACGTGGAAGAGGCCCGGTACTCTAGAGCAGGCCTCTGCTAGTTCACCGGGCCCTTTCATGGCACCGAGTAAAGGGCCCCGCAGTAAGAAACCCCAAATTTGACTCCGTTTACTTGTAAGTGACTCGAATCCATTTTCTGTGTCAAACAGAATAGCGGCTCAGCATCTGAAATTAAATCGAGTGGTTCGGGAAGTGGAGTTTGGCTTCGTGCACTTGGATCTGTAAGCATGGGATTCAGCTCTCAGCCCCTTGGGGATAGGAGGGTCCTCAAAACCACGCTGGGACCACATTGAGCAGACCTCCATGGGTCACCGTGACTGCTTCCACGAGTTGGAGAGCGTGCGTGTGGCAACGGGGGTGTGCTGCCTCTTCAGAGGGCCCAGCGCCAGCTGCACGGGGCCTGTCAGCTCTCCACCATGTCCCCATCTGCGTGTGGGGATCTGTCCCAGGACGGAAGGCCACATGTCAGGGACTGCAAAGAAAGACAGCAGCTGGGCAAAAGGACTTCCTTTTTTCTGATGAAATTATCATATTTTTACATATGTACATATATATTTTCTTTTTGTGTACTGAGGATCAAACCCATGGCCTCATGCATGCTAAGCTAGCACTCTACCACTGAGCCACATACATATTTTTAAATTGATGCATAATAATTGTACATATTTATGAGGTTAGGTGTAGCATTTCAATATAAGGTGATTAATCACCGGGCATGGTGGTGCATGCTTGTAATCCCAGTACTCGGGAGGCTGAGACAGGAGGATCTCGGGTGTGCAGCCAACCTCAGCTACTTAGTGAGACCCTGTTTCAAAATAAAGAATAAAAATAGGGCTGGGGGTATATCTCAGAGTTAGAATCCCCCTGGGTTCAATCCCCAGTACCGCCAAAAAAAAAAAAGGTGATTGATCACATCAGGGTCATTGGTCTATCTATCACCTCAAACATTTATCCTTTTTTGTGTTGGGGATATTCAGAGTCCTCTCTACTAGCTATTTTGACATAGTCAATTAAAGCTGGGCATGGTGGTGCACACCTGTAATCCCAGCATTTGGAAGGCTGAGACAGGAGGATTGCAGGTTCAAGGCCAGCCTCAGCAACTTAGAGAAATGCTTAGCAACTTAGCAAGACCCTGTTTCAAAGTAAAACAAAACAAAATAAAACAAAACAAAAAGGGCTGGGGGTATAGCTCAGAGGTAGAACAAAAAGTATTAAAAAGAAAAGGAAGTAATTAATTGTTGTCAACCATAGCTATCCTATTGTGTTAAAGAACACTACGAGTTACTCCTCCAACCACACCTGCACCCATTACACAATCCTCTGCATCCCTCCCCACACTCTTCCCAGGCTCTGGTACACAGCATGCTATTCTCTACTTCTTTGAAATCAACTTTTGCTTGCACATATAAGTGAGAACATGCAGTATTTGACCTTCTGTGTCTGCCTTATCTCACCTAATCCAGTTCTCTCTGCGATGCTACAAATGACAGAATTTCATTCTTTTTTTTATGACCCAATAGTATTCCGTTGTATATATGTAACACATTTTTTTCTTTTTTGCAGTACTGGGGATTGAACCAAGGGGTGCTCTACCCATTGAACTACACCCCCAGCTCTTTTTATTTATTTTTTATTTTGAGATAGGGCCTCACTAAGTTGCCCAGGCTGGCCTCAAACCTGCAATCCTCCTGCCTCAGCCTCCCAAGTCGCTGGGACTACAAGCATGAGCCACTGAGCCTGGCTATGTATCACCTTTTTTTTTTTTTTTTTGGCACTGGGGATTGAACCCAGGGGCATTCAACCTCTGAGCTACACCCCCAGCCCTATCTTTATTTTGAAACAGGGTCTCACTAAGTTGCAGAGGGCCTCACTAAGTAGCTGAGGCTGGCTGCGAACCTGCGATCCTCCTATCTCAGTCTCTCAAGTCTCTCAATCTGTGATCCTCCTCTCTCAGGCCTCCCGTGCTGGGATTACAGGGGTACACCACAGTACCCACCTTCATATTGGTTCTGATTTGCATTTCTCTAATAAGTGATGTCGAGCATCCTTTTATGTATTTTTTGGACATTCTCTTTTGAGAAATGTCTATTCAGAGCCAAGCGTGGTGGTGCTGCACACTTGTAATTCCAGTGCTTGGGAGGCTGAGACAGGAGTATCACAGGTTCAAGACTTAGCAAGATCCTGTTTCAAAATAAAAAATAAAATCGGGCTGGGGGTGTAGCTCAGAGGTAGAACGTCCCTAAGTTCAATCTCCAGTACCACCAAAAAAGAAAAGAAATGTCTATTCAGGTCACTGGGCAAAGGAATTTCTAAAGTCCTCCCCTAACTTCAAGATTGACAATTTTTTGGTTGTCGATGATGGTGCTGGGATCAAACCCAGAACCTCATGCATGCCAGGCAAGCGCTGTATCACTGAGCCACATCCCCAGCCCAACAATGTCTTATACTGATCACCAGTTGTTTGTGCAGCTCTAGTGGATAAAATAGAAGGCCAGAGCCGCCGGGCATGGTGGCGCATGCTTGGGAGACAAAGACAGGAGGATTGCAGGTTCATGGCCAGCCTCTGCAACTTAGTGAGACCCTGTTTCAAAATAAAATAAAATAGGGCTGGGAGTATAGCTCAGAGGTAGAATGCCCCTGGGTTCAATCCCCAGTACCCCCACCACCCCACACACACACACACATCTAAGGCCAAGCCTTGGGGAACTTCAAGTCTAAGATATGAAAAAGTTAAGGTAGCCCCAGGCCCTGAGTCTCAAAAGGAACCACCCTCTGGGGGAACTGACGCCCCCCGACTCGGCTCCTCAGACTCCACAGCAATCCAGACACTGGGATCCTCTGATCTTACCAGCAACAACCGAGTCCACGGCAGAAATGAACCTGCCCAAGCGGCCCAGTTGATTAACAGCCACAGCAGAATGAAGCCCTATGCCCTCATGCCCTTCCCAAATATCCCGGCCTCTTTCAACAACCTTTTTTTCTAAGAGAAAATTTTTCAAAAACCCAAACTTTCAAATCTCTCAGTTACATTCTGTGGACTTTTCTCCAATGAAGCCTCAACTAGTCACACAAACCTCAATTGTTTTTGCATATATATATATTTTTTCCACACCTGGAATTCAAGTCTCTTTGCCTCCCTTCCCCAGAAGTCTCTTGCTCCCAGTGTGGTATGAATATTTCAGAGCGTTCAGGCCTGCCGAGGAAGAGGGAACAGTCTCCCTTCATGTGCTTTACGCTCGGGCTCTGGTCCCTGTGGGTGAAGCTCTGGGGACTCGTCACAGGCACAGAGCACCGCGCAGGAGAACAGTCGTTGCTGGCGATTGATCTGAGCCTCCT
Organism: Glis glis; assembly: GCA_004027185.1. Classification (NCBI taxonomy): domain Eukaryota; kingdom Metazoa; phylum Chordata; class Mammalia; order Rodentia; family Gliridae; genus Glis; species Glis glis. Next base: position 3,492 of record PVJS01025986.1, read on the forward strand.
GTCCTGTCCCTGGGGAGGCTCGGCAGGCAAGAGGTGGTCCGTCAGCACTGACCCGGGGCGTCCTACCTGCTGAGGCGCTTTGCGGCTATCACTTAGAGACGTTATTTAAAATTCAGTACTCCCCGTGACTTCTCGCATTGGAGACCCCTGATCAATGCCGCCTGAGAACTTGGAGGGAAAAAACGGTAGGATCCAGCTGTGCTGCTCACGGGAGTCTGATGCAGAGCCCCTGAGCGGGGCCACGGGCCCTGGAGACCCCTTCTCACCCTGACCTACCTCCCAAACACTCTCTGACAAGCGTGACCACTGCCGCCAGGTCACAGGCCCACTGGGGGCCCTGGGCACTGCCAGGGAAGAGGAAGGGGCACCACGGGGAGCTCGTAGGTCCAGTGTTCTTCAGGGTCACCTGACTCGGTGCTTTGGCCACTTGTAAAGAGAGGCAACCCTGTCATTTCCTCTAATTAAACAATAAAGCTCCTCCCTGGCCTCTCGTGGTGTCAACTACTTACTGCAATGAAAACTAGATGCCCGGAGAGGTTCATGAGCCCAAGACTCTCGCGTGGGTGAAGGAGGCTTTGCCCTGAGTTCGAGGCCTGGGCAGGGGAAGTCCCAGGGAGCAGCCCCCTCTGCGCCCACATGCAGGTCGGCGCTTCCCTGCAGAGTTTGGCTCTAGCACCTTTCCCAAAGACAGAACTTTGGAAAGTAAGTTTCCCCCGTACTACTTTCAACTGTAAGAGAAACTCCAACTCCCTCTGGCAGAGACAACAACGTGAAATACAACTGGTTTCTGTAACTGAATGGCCCGGCAGGCTGAGGGCAGCCGAGAGAAGTTTTAATATAGTTCATGCAACATTTGGGCCATACTTATACTAAAAACTCTTTGTTGCTTATGTGAAGCCCTAACTGAGCATCCTGAGTCTTTTTTGTGAATTTGTTGTTTTTTGACAACTCTACCACGGGGGAACCAGGCTTAGACCAAGAGGAACAGATGCTACACTTGAGCTCAGCCCAAAGGCAAAGAAGCCATGGGGAACCCGATGGAAGAGAACCTTTGCTCCAATTGGATCAAATCTTGTCACTGAACACAGTCGCATAGCAAGTGGGCCAGGATCGCTTATTACCAAATATAGCTATATATTATAGTTATAATATAGTATATAGTCGACTGTAGAGCTGATTTTCTTGGTAGCTGTAGACCATGACGTTGTGCTGAACACTGAATTGGTGATTTCCAAGTGCTTTCCCCAGGGGAAAACACACACACACACACACACACACACACACACACACACTAGCTGCCTCAGAGCCTCTGCTCACAACACTCTTGGTCAACCGATTGATGCATACTCTCCTTCTTCCAGTGGTTCTGTTTAAAGGGACCTTATTTAAGATATATATTGTGATTGGCTCACAGTGAACTCGAGGCTCACAGCACTGCTCTCGTGCCTGAAGGAAGCTTGTCTAAGACAAGTATTTTCTTCATCAGGTGAATCGCAGCCTTCTTGTGCTGGGAAGAAAATGAGGCACACCTGGGTGCTTAATTGTATTGATTGACTGATTGATTGGTACTGGGGACTAAGCCCAGGGGCATTCTACCTCCAAGCTATACCCCTAGCTCTTTTTTACGTTTTATTTTGAAACAGGGTCTTGCTAAATTGCTGAGGCTAGCCTCAAACCTGTGATCCTCCTGTCTCACCCTCCTAAATACTGGGATTACAGGCGTGCGCCACTGCACCCAGCTTTGGGAGACCTTTTAAGTAGTAAAATCAGCAAAAAAAAAAAAAAAAGAACACTTGTTTACAGTGCGAGATCTGAGTTGAGAAGGCAGTGTCTCCTAAGAGCACTGATTGGGGGCAACAGAAAGTTTTAGCAAGTAGTTGAATTCACAGTACAAGATCTGTAAATAATAATGTCTCGTAAACACCAATTAATGACTGTGTTTGCAGAGCTGAAGGACTGTTTCAAGGACCCTCGAGTTACAAAGACGTTTCCAAGTCCCTGCCGGGAGAACCCAGGAGCTAGCTGGACAGACCCAGAAGCAGGACACGCAGCGGCTCCCGGGACTGTTTGCACAGCCGTGAGCAGCAAGCTTTGCCTGCACAGTAGCTAGCTGTGTACTTAAAGTTCTTAGGACAAGGCTCTGTATTTGCCTGGCTCTTTAGTAGCTGTAGGACATGCAATCCTGAACTCGGCCCTCTCGTTGCATAATCTGCAAACAGAGCACTGGCTTTTTGAGGAAAAGGGGCAGTAGGGAAAGCTGTGTGAGAAACCACCGCACAAGCGGCTCCTGTTGACACAGGCTGGCCACGCTCTCCTCACACCCACAGCCCTGCCCTGCCCTTCCACAACTGTTTAACCAGGGGTCTTTATTTTAAGTGTTTGGGTGGGATCATCCACCAAAGCCTTCATTAATCTCTTGAAAAGATACTTATCTCCTGACTGTTTGCCCCAAACAATCAATACATCAAAAAGTTTTCCTGGCCGCAGTAGGAAAGCTCTGCTCCCTGTGCCCCTCCTTTCCCAGGCACCACCAGGGCCGGCAGAAGCAGGGGTGGTGGGGAGGGGGCCAGAGTCCGCTTCCTACAACCTGGTATTCCAAATGTTCCGTGTCCCTGCCTCCTGGGATCCTGCCTGCCTGCCTGGCCCTGCACTCGAGACCCGCAGAGCCGGTGCATCTCTTAATACATAGAGACCGGGCTTGGCTTCATTGGAGAGATCTCTTTGAAGTCTGTAGAATGTAACCAAGAGATTGGAAAGTGTGGATTTTTGAAAATTTTTTCTGATAGAAAATAAGGTTGTTGCTGGGCGTGGTGGCGCATGCTTGTAACCCCAGTACTTTGGGAGGCAGAGACCGGAGGATCCGGGTTTGCGGCCAGACTCAGCTCTCTCTCTCTCTCATTCTCTCTCTCTTTCTCTCTCTACCTAGTGAGGCCCTCCGCAACTTCGTGAGACCCGGTTTCAAAATAAAGTATAAAAAAAAAATAGGGCCGGGGGTGTAGCTCAGAGGTAAAACGCCCCTGGGTTCAATCCCCGGTACCGCAAGAAATAAAAGAAAAAGAAAAAGAAAATAACGTTGTTCAAAAAGGCTGGGATGTTTGGGTAGGGTCTGAGAGATGGGCTTCATTTGGTTACGGCTGTTTATCAACTGCCTTACCTTGGGCAGGTAAATTACTGCTGTAGACTTGGCTCAGCAATGGCCCAGGGCAACGGTTCTAAGTCCATCCCAAACTAACCCCAACCACATCGCCAGGGAACTTGTTAGAACTGCACATACTCAGCTGGGCACTGTGGCAGTGGCACACCCCTGTAATCCCAGTACATGGGAGGCTGAGACAGGAGGATCACAGGTTCGCGGCCAGCCTCAGCAATTTAGTGAGGCCCTCCGTAACTTAGTGAGACCCTGTTTCAAAATAAAAAAGAATAAAATAGGGCTGGGGGTGTCACTTGGAGGTAGAATGCCTCTGGGTTCCATCCCCAGCAACACACACACACACACACACACACACACACACACACAGTGCTTGTATTAAGCATATAGAAGCTTTTTCTTGTTGCTATTCCCTTAAAAATACAGTTTGAGAATAATTTTTATGTAGGGTTTTTTTTTGGAGGTGGGCAGTTGAGATTGAACTCAGGGGCACTCAACCTCTGAGCTATACCTCCAACCCTTTTCATTTTTTATTTCAAAACTGGGCCTCACTAAGTTGCTGAGGCTGTCCTCAAACCTGCGATCCTCCTGCCTCAGTCTCCCAAGTTCTGTGATTACAGGCGTGTGCCACCACGCCCGGCAGGGACAAATACCTACTAAGAACGCTCTTTCCCCTGGGTCCAGCCACGAGCATAGAGACAAGTCCCCATTGGCTGGCCATAATTCCAAAGTGATCAGTGCAGCCGCTGGCTCGGCAGAAAGGACTTGATAAAAGTCAATTGAATGAATAAAGTTCCCCGGGTGGGTCTCTCCACATCTCTGAGGTTCGGTGTCCTTTGGGGGGAATGAGGCTGGTGGTGTCCCCTGGGTGGGGCTGCTCTGAGCTGGGATGAGCCAGGGTGGAGCTGAAGGGACAGCAGGTGGAGCTGGTGGCTGCCGGTCGGTCAGTTCATCTCCAGCGTAGACGAGAAGTGGCCTTCCCTGGAGCCCCTCTCCGCTCACAGAATGTTCCTCCGCTTGTCTCATGCCAGTCCACACACGTCTCGCACACATAGGATCTGTCCCTTAGTCATTTCTTCGTCACCACCGCTGGTCATGGGACCAGCACAGAAAGACCCTCCATGCCGTACGTAGAGGGCTCCCCAGAAACAGTCTGGGACCAGGGCACGTGAGCAGGGGATTGGCTGGGAAGAGAGGAAGCTGGACAAGAAAGGATGGCAGGGGAAGAGGCCAGGCCAGGCTTGGGAAGTGAGGCTCTAGAGAATCGGTGAGGTCCTAGCTTCACCCCACGGGAGGCCAAAGCAACCATGTGTGAAGAGAAGAGCGAAGGGGAGGGAGGCAGCAGCTGCCAAGAGGAGCTGCAGGTGCAGAGGGGCCATGCGAATACCTGGGGGAGGGGTGGTAAAAGGACTCTGAGGGAGCCGGGCCTGGTGGCAAATGCCTATAATCCCAGTACTTGGGAGGCTGAGACAGGAGGATCGTAGGTTCAAGGCCAGCCTTAACAACTTAGAGAGATGTTCAGCAACTTAGTGAGACCCTGTTTCAAAATAAAAAATAGGGCTGGGGGTGTAGCTCAGAGGTAGAATGCCCCTGGGTTCAATCCCCAGTACCAAAAAAAAAAAAAAAAAAATCTAAGTTCAAGGTGGAGTCTCCGGGTATCAGCCAAGAAGGCCCTCCATTTCTGACACTGTTGCTGGTGTGGGTGGCAGAAGGAGAGAGCCCCTCCTGGCAGGGAGTCAGTGGCGCCTCCCAACCTTCTGCAGGGACCTCAGCCAGCTCCTGAGCCCCACCTGGCCTCTGGTGGCTTGTGACTGGGAAGGGACTGAGGCCGCTGCCGAGGTCGGGGCTTCTCCCTCCGAGAAGGGGGGCCTGGAGAGAACCAGCAGGAAAGTCCTGATGTGGCTGATAGCTACGAGCAGCAGGGAAACCCCAAAATTGGTTCCCTAACAACCAACTCTGTTCCCAGGTCCCTGCGTCCCACATGAAGGAAAACTGAAGTGTGCCTGAAAGTTCATCAGCACTCTTCTGCTCCCCTCGCCGCGTCGCCAGCCAAAGTTGTTAGAACATGCCGGCCTCCCTGTTTAAGCCAGGTAATTTGATCCAGGCAATAATCGTCATAAATATTCATGGTTTTGCCTTAACATTAGGATAACATCTGTTTCCAAACATCTGCAATCTGTTTTCAATGCTTCAGTAAAATGTAAATTAGCTATAACTAATACAATAAAGCACTAATGGGGGTAATGATAATGAAAGATGCCCGTTAGGGCTAGAGTCCAGCTCCCGCTCCAGGGGGAGTTCTGGGGTTCTCCAGAACTTTCTCTCTACCACTTCAAACTCCTCCCAAATGAAAGGGGCTTCGAAAGGCCTCTATTGGCTTCTTGGTGTGCAAGAACCTCACAGGCCAGGGCCCCTTAGCACTTGTCCCCCTCCAAGAGGGTGCCCACCAGTCTTCCAGAAGCCAAGCCCTTCTGGGCAGGTCCTTCCACTTCGACCTCTGAGCTGTACCTCCAAGTACTATTTTTTGTTTTTAAACAGGGTCTTGCTGAGCTACCCAGGCTGGCCTCAAACCTGTGATCATCCTGTCTCAGCCTCCCAAGGATTACAGGTGGGTACCACCCCGCCTGGCTTGGGTTGTTCAGGATTCTTAAACCTCAGAATTAAGGATTTGAGGAGCCTAGATAACTTCAAACACCGTAGCTGGCTAAAACAACAGGTTTTTAAGATTAAGGATAGATTCAAAACAGCAGAGTTCCAAGGTCAAATTATGGAATCCAAGTCATAGTTGTATTTATTCTGCAGAAGTGAAAAAATTCTTTTCATTGAGCTGGAAAAATGATGAAGCACAACAAAAAAGATAGTAAGCGGTCAGATGTGGTCCCATATGCCTGTAATCCAGTACTTGGGAGGCTGAGACAGGAGGATCTCAGGTTTGAGACCAGCCTCAGCAACTTAGTAAGACCCCCAGCAACTTAGGGAGACCCTGTTTCAAAATAAAGAATAAAAAGGGTTGGGGGTGTAGCTTAGAGCCTAGAACAGCCCTGGGTTCGGACCAAGAAAAAAACAAAAAAGACAGCAAGTCCCATGGGCCAGTGTGTCTCCTGCTGCCGTGGCCCAGCCCGTGTCCTGCTCAGTGCCCACACGGTCTCGTTTGCTCACATTGAGACTTGAAACTTTGCTTTCCTAGGTCCACATGTGGCTCACTTTCCATCCCCAACGCGGTGATTCTTGCAGAGCTAATGGCGGCTTCTTCCCAAGGAGTGGTAGCGACTTGAAAACCGAGCCCAGCGATAGTTTCGCTGCCATCTGCATGGTGACCTCCTGTGCACAGCCGCGCTGAGGGCCTGGCCCATCTGTCTCCCCCACTTACCATATCCTTACTGGGCAATGCCCTGGGTTGAATCACATCTCCATTGCTTCCCCAAACAAGGCACGTTGTAAACCCCCGTCGCCTCAGAAGGGGCCTTACTTGGAGACAGGGACATTCAGATGTGATCAGTTTAGATGAGGTCGCAATCTTAAGGTGGCCCTTTATCCGAAATGGCTAGTGTCCTCATAGGAAGACAGACAAGAAAAGACAGAGGCTCAGGGAGAGGCCACGTGGAGACAAGACAAAGGCAGGCACGCTGCAGGCACAAGCCCAGGAGCACCGGAGAGTGCCAGCAAGCTCAGGGCAGGACTCTGGCAGGACTCAGAGCACGCGGTCCTCCTGGCATCTGGACTCCAGACCCTGAGACTCCAGAAATGCAGTGCAGTGGATTTCTATTGTGTTGAGCCACGTGTGTTCTGGAAGCTGGGGTCCCAGTGGGGAAGGTAGCAGGCAGCCTCCCCCCTGAGGAGCTCACAGCCTCTCCCAGCAGCGCTGCCTGACTCGGGGAAGAAGGGACTGAGGTTATCGGCCCAGGCAAAGGTTATCCGCTGCGGCCATCCGAGCCACTGTGGCTGCTGGCACTGAGAATTCAGGCCTTGGCCACGGCACCGGATCTTTAGCTAAAAGCATATTTTGATCATGCTTTGAGCCAAATCGGGGTAACTAATTTTATATTTGGAGGAACTGAGGCCTGGGGAGCTCCAGTGACTCGCCAAAGACTGAGTTCGTTTTACTAGGACTAGGCCTGGTGTGGAGTTTCCAATGCCCAGGGCCTGACTCCCCCAAGGCCCAGAGAGAGCCAGAAGCAAAACGTCCCTCTGCCCAGGGACACTTACCGCCCCAGCCACGGTCTGTCTCTGGAGGAGCCCCCACCCCAAGTCGTGTCTTACCTGTGACAAGCCTCACCTGTTCCCGCGCCCCCATCCAGTCCCTGCTGACCCTGTTAACAGCTGACAGCTTCCCCGTCAGTCTCACCTGGAGTTCCCAGAGCAGGGGCTGTGGGGCCAGTGGAACACGGGGCACAGCTGGGTGACAGGGGAGCACTTTTGCTTACACAGCATCTCACCTGGCAGGGACGCCTGCATTAAGTGGATCAGAGCTTGCGCTCGGGTCGCAGGCCCGTGAGACCGCGTGGGGCTGTGGCCCTCTCTCATACCATTCAGACACGCATGGGAATCTTGCCCAGTCATTCCAGAGGCATACTGGCCACTGAAACCCCTTCATGTCCCCAGAGGTCACTAAGGCCTCAGGCAAGAGGAAAGAGGCGTGTGTGTAGATACTGGCAGCAACACCGGCAAAACACGTGGCCGGTATGGTGTGTGGTTTATTCTATTTATGAAAAATTAGAATCCAATAGGTATAGGGTCATGCATGTCTAGCAAAGAACAAAGGCTTTGAAGTTCCACAGACCTGTGTTAAAATTCCACTTTGTTATTAGCCGGGCGTGGTGGCGCACGCCTGTAATCCCAGTACTTGGGTGGCTGAGACAAAGAGGATCGCAGGTTCGAGGCCAGGCTCAGCAATTTAGCAAGACCCTCAGCAACTTAGCAAGACTGTTTCAAAATAAAAAGGGCTGGGGGCGTAGCTCAGAGGTAGAACGCCCCTACGTTCAACCCCAGCACCAAAACAACAACAATAATAATAATTCCTCTTTGCTGCTTTCTCAACCCATTTTCTGCTACTATCACAGGACACACAATTCTGGATCATTGATAAAGAACAGGTTATTTTTGGCCCACAGTTCTAGGGGTTGGGAAGTCTCAGCGCGCAGAGCAGGTATTCACGGGGCTTCTAGAAAGGACCTCGCGCTGCTTCAACTCGGGATGGAAAGTGGAAGGGAGCGTGCGTGCAGAGGAGGGAAGGGGACGGCTTGGGCGCTGGCCCCTTCTGTGGGAAAGGGGCTCACCGTGCATGAGGCCGGCCCCCACAACCCAAACCCTCATCCTGGGCACCATGGAGAGAGGTCGTGAAAACATGAATCAGAATGTGATGTTTAATGGATCGTCCTCCGTCGTGCCCTTCAGTGGGTGGTGCCCTTTGCCACATGGGGAACCTTTAGGTCACTTCACCCCGGGCCTCACCTCCCAACACTCCCACAAGGAGGAATTAAGTTCCCCACATGTGAACTGTTGGGGTAAACCCTGAAACCATAGCAGCTACTATCCCAGCTGTGTGACTTTGGTATGTGTGCTTCTCGTTTGAACCCCAGTATCTTCAAGTGTGAAACGTGGATCTGCATGAAGTTGTGAAATAAATTTTAAATGCCTAGTGAAAAGCATGCCTAGCCATTTGGAAATTAACAGAGACGTCCGTTAAATAGCGATTCCTTTTGTATTAGTTTTCTGTACCTATAAGGAAATACTTGAGGCTGGGAGATTTTATAAAGAACAGAGGTTTATTTAGCTCAGAGTTCGGGAGGCTGAAAGTCCACGTGGCCTGGTGCTGGCTGTGGTGAGGCCCTTCCACCCGGCTGCTTCATACCATGGCGGAAGCCATCACAGTGAGAGTGCACTGGATGGGGAGAAGCCACACGGGGAGGCAGGAAGCCAAACTGTGAGGAGGGGCCGGGGACAACTGTCTGCTAAGCCCATTTCTTTTTTTTTTTTTTATTGATACTGGGGACTACCTCCAAGCAACACCCCCAGTCCTTTTTATTTTTCTTTTGAAACAGGGTCTTGCTAAGTTGCTGAGGGTCTCACCAAATTGCTGAGGCTATCCTTGAATCTACGATCCTCCTGTCTCAGCCTCCCGAGTACTCCCGTGCCCAGCTTAACCCCCACTTCTTAAAGGTCCTGCCACTCTTCACATTGGCACACTGGGGCCCACGCTCCTAACAGGAGAATACTTGTGGGTTACACTGAAACCATAGCAGTTTCCTCTCCCTCTTTCCTTTCCCCTCTGTCTGTGTAAAACATATTATTGCATCTATCTTAAAAGCTGTTCATCCAAATGCTACCAGTGCAGGTACTTGGCCAGGATCATAAATGGTTTAATGTATTTTTCTATATTCAACAGACAACCTTTATTCTTTTAGTACACAGAAGAAAAAATTAAGTTTTTTCTTTAAAATTTAAATGCCTAACGTAGTGTGTGTCACGGAGGAGATGGTCAATAAAGTAACACTCTTGCCTTCCTGTACGCTGTAAGGCGTTTCCCACATCATATAGTATACCACTCAAAACACCATCTGACTGTGGAGAGCAGGTCTCCGGTCCCATGTGGTGGCACAGTGCAGAGGGCAGGACCGGATTCTCCCCCAGTGGCCGTGGGACGCGGCGGAGGCCAGGGCGGGGGGAGAAGGGGGTGCTGGGATGGTGCTGGCCACCGTGGAGGGGCAGGCAGGAAGTCACCGGGTATCTGGGGGAGACCATGGAGGTCAGGCTGGGCCCAGGAGAGAGGCCTGAGCTGGGGCCATCCAGGGGTCTGGAGGAGGGCAGTCAATGGATCCATTGGGGCTCCTGAGGGGTAAGACCCCAAAGAGGAGGACAGGAGACACAGCCTTGGTGGGTCCCAGAGGACTGAGGCCCCTCGGGGCTCCGCAGTGGCCAGCAAGTGTGGCCCAGGCCTGACACCCCCACGGGCAGCCATGGGACGGGCTCGTGCCCAGAAGAAACAGATGCATCCGCCCCAGGCCTGCTTTTCATTCCAGTGCCGCCGTGAACCGCCTGGCGGGGCCCCTCCCTGGCCTCCGTTTTGCAGTCGGGGAATATCAGTCATGATAAGACATTACTTAGAGCTGTGGTGACAGGACCTAATCAGTCTTGTGAAATATAGACTTCTCCCCACACTGCGGGCAGGGCAGACATTAATACACATTTATGCAAAGCAAGAACCGGAGCTGTCGGGGGCTAATCTTTACAAGTATGATAAATGATGTTTATTTTCAATGATGGAACGAAACACCCCAGCCGACAGTAATTGTAATAAAAAGGACAGATCAACTTCTATAAAGTGATTGAATTACCCCACGATTGCATTAATGTCCATATTCCAGTGTGTCACCAGAGTCCTCGGGGTCCCGGACAGCGGGCAGGACAGTTGCCCTTCAAGCTCTTGCCATCCCCCTCCCTCCGGACTGGGGCAGAGGTGGCGGCTGGCCTGGAGGGGTGCTGTCCGTCTCCCGACACACTATCATTATTATTATTATTATTATATCATTATTATTACTTGTGGTGCTGAGGATTAAACCCAGGGGCATTCTACCTCTGAGCTACACCCCCAGACTGACTCATTTTTTATTTTGAAGCAGGGCCTCGCTAAGTTACGGAGCCTGGCCTCGAACCAGTGATCCTCCTATCTCTGCCTCCCAAGTACTGGAATATAGGCAGGCCCCACCATGCCTGGCCAGCCTTTTGGAGCAAACACACACACACACACACACACACACACACACACACCAGTGCTCTGAATTTCTGTCCAGAAGACTGGGGTTGGTGCAATTACTCTGCCTCTGCAGGGGAGAAGGTGGAGGCTCAAAAAGATTAAGTAGCTTGTCCAGGGTCACACAGCTATCGTGTGTCCAAAATGAGTCTCCCACCCAGAGGCATTTAACAGGTGCCCGAAGGGGCCCTGGCTCTCAGCTCTTCCTCCATGGTGACCACGTGCTTGCCCAGCGCACGGCGGCCCTGAGAACCCGGCATCAGGCACTCCGCTGTGGAGGCCGGAACCAGAGCTGTGGGTGCCATCTTCCCACGGCACGGCTCAGGCAGTGCGCCTGAGTTGGCATCTGTCCCTTGGGACCTCAGTCTCCCTGTGTGCACTGTGGGGATAATAAGAGGCTCCCCACGGAGCCAATGGTTGGCCAGGAAGAAGGGGTGTCGTGGCAGGGTCCCCCACTCAGGTGCCTCCTGGGAAGCCCAGTGGCCCTGTGGGAGGGACCGCCCTGACCTGTCCCATCCACAGAAGCCAGAGGAATCTTTAGGGGTCAAGTGGGCTTGTCACTCACTGGCCTCCAGCCACCGCCGCCCTAGAAGGCTCCCAAGACCCCAGCTCTCCACGCGCTCCGCTCTGTCCCAGAACAGACTTACGACAGTCCAGTGGAAGACGGCGTGACAGAACAGTGACATAAAGGTGACTCACATTCAGTAGAAATTTTGAATTTGGGTCATTTCCCAGGCCCATGGGAAGTAGAGGAGCACCGATACATGCGACTTTATTTAAGTGACAGAAACGATGATTATAGGCATGCTGGCACACGCCTATAATCCCAATACTTGGGAGACTGAGACAGGAGAATTGCAAATTCAAGGACAGCCTTAGCAAGTAGTGAGACTTTCATCAACCTAGTGAGACCCTGATTCAAAATAAAACTAAAATTGGGCTGGGATGTAGCTTGGAGGTAGAATGCCCCTGGGTTCAATCCCTAGCACCACAAAAAAAGAAGGAAGGAGGAAGGAAGGAAGGAAGGAAGGAAGGAAGGAAGGAAGGAAGGAAAGAAGGAAGGAAGGCAGGCAGGCTAGACTGTCCTGACATCCCAAGGAATTTGAAAATGTCACGACCACACTGGTTTGCAGTTTTTCCCACGCATCCTGCTTATCTTCCCCAAAGAGTGCAACTTTTTTGTTGTAGAAGTCCTGGTGGGGCTGAACCTGGGTGAGGCCCTGGCCCAGTATCTAAACCAAGTCTGTGTTCCTGCTTTGCAAATCTATTCTGCACATGAATAAAACTGCCCTTTCTTTTATTTTAGTCTCACTTAGGATTTCTTGGTTTGCATGGGTTTTATCCAGGCATTGGAATATTATTCAGCCATACAAAAGGATCTATATTCATGCATGCTATGACAGAGATGAATCCTGAAAGCAGTGTGCTGGGCGAAAGAAGCCAGGAAAGGCACATTGTGTGATTTTACCTATGTGAACAATCCCGAAGACACAAACCCATACAGACAGGGAGCAGATCTGTGGCTGCCAGAAGCTGGGGGAGGGGCGTGGGCAGAAAATGCTTAAGAGGTCTTGGTTCCCTTTTGGGATGATAAAACTTGGAACTAGAGAGAGGTAGTGGCTGCTGGCTGAACACCCCTGTGAATTGTCACTGACTCTAACACTTTAAAATGTTTCATTTCAAGCCAGGAGTGGTGGCAGACACCTGTAATCCCAATACCTGAGGGGCTGAGACAGGAGGACTGCAGGTTTGAGACCAGCTTCAGCAACTTAGCAAGACCCTGTTTCCAAATAAAAAATAAAATAGGACTGGGGGTGTAGCTTGGAGGTAGAATGCCCCTGAGTTCAATCCCCAGTACAATAAATAAATAAATAAAATTTAAAAATGGTTAATTTCATGTTGTGTTGATTTTACCTCCATTTTTTTCAAAAAGTGGAGCAAGACAAAAATAAAAACAAGACCCCCGCCCCTGGCCTGTGGGGGCCACCTCCCCGAGTCCCCGGAGTCTCCGCAGGTGCTGCCCAGACCACACTTTGAGAAACTCAGTGGGTAAGCAGGCCCGGCTGACCTGAGCTGTAGCGTCCTGCCAGGCGTAGGCTGCGGGAGGGCCCTGGTGACAGAGCTCACACAGCGGGACATCCTCCTCCACACTCATCATGGCTGAAGCCGGGCGTGGTGGCACACATGCCTGTGATATCAGTAGGCTGAGATAGGAGGGTCTCAGGTTGAGGCCAGCCTCAGCAACTTAGTAAGACCCTGTTACTAAATGAAAAATAAAATAGGGTTGGGGGTGTGGCTCAGAGGTGGACTGCCCCTGGGTTCCAGCCCCAGCACCACAATACTAATACTGATGATAATTTCTGGCTATATTAATTCTCTTGTTTTGTTCTCAGTTTATGTTTCTGTCCGTAGTTTACTTATCTTGAATATGCTTCATATTTTAGCTAAAAGAGGACCGTCTCTTAAGGAAGTGTCCTACAACCAGGATTGCTTGATTCAGAACGGAGCCGGGTGCGCTCCACTCTCCTCCCTCCTCACAGGCTGCTCCCTGCATCTTCTAGGGCATCAGAGGGAGGAGACCCGACCTCACAGGGTGGGAGAGAAGGTGGTCTGGGCCCTGCACTGGATCCCGCCACCTTCTGCAACGCCACCACCGCCTGCCGGATGCCTAGACGGCCCTCGGCAGACCTTGTCCTCAAAGCGTGTGGCTCACCCATCCTCTAACAACAGCCAGGACGTCAGGGCAGGCCCCTGCTGCAATTTCTGGAACCTCCCTGGCTGCACTCCATGCCAGCACCACCACTGCCTCCTGCTTCCTCAACTCACACCCTCGTCCACAGCATCTGCTCTCACCTCTCCTGTGGCCCTCGCCCTACGGTCAGCAAACCCAGCCACACCTCCCGTCGCACCCAGAAGAGCCTCTGGCCTCCTCCACTTCCTCAGCCTCCAGCTGGCCCTAGGACCTTTGCCCCGACTGCTCCTTCTTCCTGGAATTTCACTGCCTACTTCATTGCTCACCCCCATAACTCTACACATCCCTCAGCTCTTACTTCAAAAGCTGCTGTGTCAGGGACCCTGTCCGCACCCCAGGCCAGGCCAGGCTCCGGGAGCTCTCCTGTGACACCCAGCACCTTTCCTTCACTGCGCTTGTCCCTGGTCACAATTCTCCTTTGCTGTGTGTGCTCCTGTAAGGTGGCGTCTCTTTCCTCCTGGGAAGGTCACAAAGGCCTAGGCAGCGAGCAGTCTCCCCACTTGAGCCCCTTCCTGTCTTCCAAAGGGTGCGTGCGTGCCACAGCCTAACAGTGAGCCTTTAAAACTGTAGTTCTGAGTTCTTGTCGTGGGTGTGGGTGTAGGTGGGTGGGCGTATGGGGGGAAGCCTGTAGGGAGGGAGACAAGCATCCTGGTATCTCCCTGGGGAGGCCCTGTTGCTCCCAGAGTCCCAGGGGAGCCTGCTCTGCGCCGGCTAGCCTGGCCCTGTGTGCCCAGTGGGGGATTGTGAAGACATCCTCACCTTCGCACTCCTGGCTGCCGGCAGCCTCTCCGGCCTCCTCCCTACCTGAGCTCCTTCACTCTTCCACTGGGACGTCCCACATGAAGGGAGAGGCGAGACCCACATTCGGCCACCTCTTGTCACCACACAGACTGCAGAGCATCCTCAAAGCCCACACAGATGCAGAAATTCCACAGGAAGCTGGGCACCGTGATGCACGCCTGTGATCCCAGCACTTGGGAGGCTGAGACAGGAGGATCACAGGCGGCCAGACTCAGCAACTTATGAGACCCTCCGCAACTTAGTGAGACCATGTTTCCAAATAAAAAATAAAATAGGGCCGGGGGTGTAGCTCAGAGGTAGAATGTCCCTGGGTTCAATCCCCAGTACCATAAAAAAAAAAAAAAGAAACTAAGTTTAACATTCTGGAAGATTCCTGGTCAACCAAAGGTCATATGAGCTAAGATGGCTGACACTGGGGAAGATTCTAGGAGTGGAGCATACAGACACATGTACAACCACAAAATGAATGCCTAAGCTACAGTTACAAAATGGAAAATAGTATACTTCTATATAATTTTGCTACTTTGATAGAAAAGATTATTTTTATACCTTACACCACTATCCCTCGCCTGCCATGGGGCTGCAGTTGTCTGATTCTTCAGCCCTCCCTGGCCGCCCTGATACGAGTGTGTCTGTGCATCTCCTGTGGCCGCTCACCAGGAGAACGGGGCGGAGAGACAAGCTCAGGCACGCGGGTTAGGACTGGATCCCAGGTGGCCAACTGTGATCAGTTACCCAGGAGGCTGACCCCTGTGCTGTGGGAACTCAGAGGCCACATCCTGGATTGGCAGGGGGAAAGTGCGGCCATTGATTAGTAATGTCTGCACTGGAGCGGTCTGGGAGCAGGGCTATGGGAGTTCTACCATCCCAGAACCCATCGCAGAGGGCCGCAGGATGCGGGAAAGGATCTTGGGTTTTATCTTACAGTCATAGAGGAAGGGAAGGAGCCTATTATCAAAGTTATTTTGAACAAAGCAACACCACCCCTGCCCTTGTCTCCTTGGCGGTGTGGTGTTGGGAAGGCAGGCAGAGGGGAGCATGGAGACCAGCAAGGAGCTGCTGCGAAGGAAATGAAGGGCAGACAGGAAAGACAGGGACAGAGAGGTTGCAAGGAGAAACTCTCAGGCCTCGGTGGCTTGTTGGCCACTGGGGTTTAGGCTGTAGACAGGATCTTGGGGAGGCGGGGGACTACGGGGGACATTTAGCAGAAGATACACCGGGAGAAGAATGGGAAAGAAAGAGAAAGAAGGAGATGCTCTTCAGTCTCTGGAAGAAACCTGGGCTCTGAGAAACACTGACAATGGACTGTGGTGGGCTGCTGGGCACTGCACAGTCCCCGGCCCCCTCAGCGGGCTAGTAATGAGGGGCCCAATTGGGGGCATGGTGGCGGCACCATCTGGCCTCCAGGCGTGAGTGACAGGAGGGGGAGGGACGGCAGCTGGTCAGTGGGGTGAGGGGCACAAGTGCCACACTGAGGCCTGGGCCCTGCCTCGGGAGGGACCAGGGCAGAGGCCACCTCAGAACCTGGCCCTCCAGCCGCAGCTCTGTCCCAGGCCTCTGAAGCGCGCTTCCCCAGGGCTAGTTTTTCGGGTTGGTTTGAGTTTTTTCTCTCTCTCCCCCTCCCAACTTCTAATTTTAAAATTCACATCTGTTCATTGCAGGAAATTAGAAAAATAGAGCTCACTATTAAGAAAAAAAGAATGCTGGCCTTCACTGCCTGCAGAGAGAGGTGCGGTGAGGGAGGGAGATGCCTCCAGCCTCTTCCGTCTCCTCTGGCCGGCCCCTCTGATGGAGGGACCCCGGGCCACCCACTTGGGCTTTATTGCTGTGGTTTGTAATCAGTGTGAATCCTGAGTTCCCCCAGAGGCCCCCGTTCTGGATCTCACAGAGCTGACGTGCCCACAAGTGGGGAGGGGCACTACAGGCCCTAGCCCACCTGTCACCCATGTGCATCCACATCAGTGGCCCCGAGGGGCGGCCATGCCATGGCTCAGTCATGGGGACGGCGGGGATGTGGGGCCTGGAGTCCGTGCAGCAGCTCCTGGGGGCTCCCGTGACCATGTCCGGGGTCTCTGGACCCGCTGACTTACTGCCCAGCTTCTACCAGAGCATCACCCTGTTTGGGGGAGCCCTCTAGAACCCCACTTCTTCTAACCTCCTGCCTCTGACACAGTCTCCCCTCTTGGCCTTTCCAAACGGACCGGACCACAGTTGTGCGGTGGCGCACAACTGTGACCCCAGTACCTAGGAAGCTGAGACAGGAGGATTGCAGGTTCAAGGCCAGCCTCAGCAAGTTAGCAAGACCCTGTTTCCAAGTAAAAATAAAATAGGGCTGGCGGTGTAACTAGGAGGTAGACTGCCCCTGGGTTCAACCCCCAGTACCCCCTCACACAAATAAATAAATTAAATTTTTAAAAAAAGGGCTGGGGTGCTGGGCGTGTAGCACAGAGGTAGAATACCCCTGGTTCAATATCCAGACCTCAGCCCCCCACAAAATAAATCTGTTTGAAAATGAAGATTTTTGTTTTGTTTTGTTTCGTTTTTGTTTTAGTACTAGGGATTAAACTCAGGGGCATTCTACCACTGAGCTACACCCCCCACCCTCTTCTTTTTTTATTTGAAAGAGGGTCTCACTAAGTTGCCGAGGAGAAAGAAAATGGCATGTGCCAAGGCCCTGGGGTGGGGTGAGCTTGGTGCTTTCCAAAGATGTCCAGTTGGCTAAAATAGAACGAGTGAGAGGAGACCCCTGATCTAGCAGGATTAGATGGTGCAGAGCCTGTGGTCATAGCTGGTGAAGGCTTTGCCAAGCTCCTGCTGGCCTCTGTAAAAGGGCAACAGAGAAGATGAGCCAGAAAGGTTACAGTGGTCATTCAGGCCAACAGGGAAAATCGCCCTGAGGAACATGGGTCCCTGTAGGGCCCAGAAGATAAAAGATCTACAGAGGAGGCTGGCCTCCGCAGGGGAGCCATGCAGAGGTTGGTTTCCTGCAAGGGTGGCAGCCTGCATGCACTGCAGACCAGAGCCAGAAGAAGAGCATAGTGCAGCGTTGGTTATTACTAAAACTGAGGAAGATGGGATTTCCTAAGTCCTCCCAACAGGGGCAACCTCTCTCGAACTTGGGAATTGCCACCACGTGCAGAGGGGAGGAGACCCAAGGGCTGTGGGGCCATCCAGGCCCCCATGTTGGGTCCCCACAGGGCCCGCAGCCAGCTCCTGCCATCTGGTGTGATTTATAAAAAAGAGGCAGTGATTAATCAGCTAGACAGGGCCAAGTGCATGGTTCGCTCATTTACCTGCCCCCTGACCCCCCAGCTCAGTCCAGGCAGCACCAGGCAAGTATATTAATCATGCACTTTAAAAATATTTAAAGGAGAAGCCTGGGCCTGGAGCAGAGTTCCCTTAATAGACTTGCTTTCAGCTGAGGGTGAGTATGCTAATTAAGAGATAAAACAAACGGGCTGTTTGAAATGCAAATGAGCGGGTGGAAGCGCTTCTGGTCCCTTCCTTCCGCACCGCCTGGTCAGGAGGCTAAATCTTACTTCTCCCAGTCACTTCCCGCCATCGATTCCTAACGAAAAACGATGGCGGCTGATTCTGGAGCTGAGCGGGTGCTACATCTTGTTTCCACCAGGCTCTCTACTAGGAGCAGAGAGCCGCGAGGACCAGTCTCCCCACTCCAGTGCATGGAGAAGCCCCGGCTGCTCGCCCTCGTGCGGCCTCTACCTCTGCCCAGCTCCAGGTGGCCTGGCTCCTGCTGCCTTCTGGCCCATTCCAAAGACTTCCAGCTCCAGCCTTCCCAGGGACATGCCCACCCCATCCCATTGAGCTCACGCACCTGCCACGCTCCCTCGGAGCACTGGGGCATCCTGGTGTCCCTGCAATCTGTGCCCTGGGCCCTGAGGGAAGCCCCGGCTCTTTCTGGTGTCCTCATGGATCCTGGGATGGCACCTGTCGGTGTGACAAAATGAGTTTGTGTTGGTGCATTTGTCACCGACCAGGAGCACGAGGGCTCTCTTCCCCACTGTGTTCCTGCCTGTGGGCTCCAAGCTAGTGTTTATTCAACTGCTCGGAGAGCCACGGCACTCCCGGTACCCAGGGACAGACATGGCACCAGCTTGGGGCCTGCAGATCCCCAGGTGACCACCTTCTGCAGGGCTGATCTGGGGGTTTCGCCCAGGGGTTCCCTCATTTAAGACACACAGAGCTCAGCTGGGCACAGTGGCTCACACCTGTAATCCCAGGACTTGGGAGACTGAGACAGGAGGATCACGGGTTCGAGATTTCAAAATAAAAAATAAAAAGGGCTGGAGGCGTAGCTCAGAGGTAGAATGCTCCTGGGTTCAATCTCCAGTAAGAATAAATAAATAAATAAACAGACAAACAAATGCAAGCAAGCAAGCCACACAGAGCCCCACCTGGGAAGAATAGACCCCAGTCAGACCCTATGGATAGGGCACGCCTATGTGACCGTCCACTACAAAGGGACAGGCGGCTTGAACCCTGCGCAGGACCAGGCACGGCCCTCAAACCTCATCTTGCTCTGCCTGGTGTCCACACAGGTGCAGATGGGGCCCCAGCCGCCCGCCCACCTGGACTGTGCCCAGGGGTCTCTTCAGTATTCCCAAATGCTGGTTAGCCAGCCTGGCCTCCGCTTTCCCAGGGCGCAGCCAAGCAGGTACCCAATAAGAATATCCCAGCATTAACTATTTAAACCTCATCTTCAGCCCCCACCCCCACCCCAGGCGGCATGCTGTCCCCACCTTGTCCAGTTCCCTGGCTCCCTAGTAAAGCGTCTCCATCCACTGACCTGTCTAGAAAGCAGGTGCTGGTGATGAGGTAGAATAGAAAAGATAGAAATATTAGGCAGAAAGGAGACATTGGAAAAATAGAGATTTAAAATTTTAAAAGTTCATAACCTAACTCCACCCTATAGGGTGCATTTAGTCAGGCAGAAGCCTTAGTGAATCCACACCCTTAATCACAATGGCTCCTCTCCACACCTGAGATGCTTAATGTAAATAGGGTGGGTGAGGAGGACAAAAGGCCAGACCCCACTGCCTATCTGTTGCCAGGGAAACAGGACTAAGAGGAAGTCCTGCCCTCTCCTTTGCGACCCTACCTACCCCCTCCTATAAAGAACCGAGAAAGCACGCAGACGCTCTCTTGCTCACCTGGATGGATGGATGCGCGCAGGGAGACTCGCTCTGCCTTTCTTAGTTAACCCCCAACCTGTATCCCCACCTTTTAAGTTAATTAAAACCTTTGCCTTTTTCTGATGGCACGTGTTGAAATTCTTATTCATCATGGAAGCCAAGGACCCCTCAGAATTAGCCTATGTTTCCCCATGACACTGGGGGGAAGTTAGGGGTGCAAGCCTGTGTCGGGAGCATCACCTGTCAAAGAAGAGGGAAGCAGCAGATGACTGTTCATGCTCCCCGCGACGAGCAAGGCCTGCTATCAGGGAGCCCTGTCCTGCCAAAGAGAAGGGGCTGGGCCTGCCTTGCTCAGGCACGCTGGACCCACCCAGCACAGTCTGACTTCCGCTGAGAAGTGCTAAGCTAACAGCTGCAGGCTAAACACACTGCTCACAGCTGGGCAGCAGTTGGTTCTCAACGGGAGGCTGAGCCGCTCTCTCCCATCCTCTCTCTCTCTCTCTCTCTCCCTCATGTCTTAGCTCAGGCAAGAGCAGAGCAAGGAAGTGGAGCCAAGGCCAGGATGCATCAGGTTGGGGGCGCAAAGAGTGTTGCTAGCTGCGTGTCAGAGCCATCGTCCTGGAGGGCGAGGGAGGGACAAGTCACCGCTGCCCTTCTCCAGGAGTCAAGGGCGGCCCGTATGTTAACTTCCCCACACTGCCAAGGCCCAGCCTGGGTGCCCAGAAGTCCATGCCAACAGCCCTTTCCTGCCTGGCCAGCTTAACGGCACGTCCAGCTCAGCCCGGGAGACTGGCCAAGACCAGTGGACAGGCATCATTCAGATGGGACAGGAAACAACAAGTCGGCTGGGGCTGGAGGATGGCAAGGATTTGGAGATCCTACTTAAAAGGAGAAGTCACCTAGGGACATATATTTACCAACCTGGAGGTCAGAGCCCCAGGATGGAGGCGTGACATTGGGACCATCGGCTTATGGAGCACAGGAGAAGCCACAGACTCCATGAACTCATTAGAGATAGGAAAGAGGTAACGAGTAAGAACGGCCCGAAGTTGGGAGAACTGGATGTGGTGGCGCAGGACAGAGCAAATGACACCCCTAGGTTGCTGCTGGGGCAAGAGGAGGCCCAGGAGAGCCGCAGATCACGTATGACTCAGAGGGAGGGTGGCGGGACAATCTGTCCCTCCTTTTTTTTTTTTCACCCCTGAGGATTGAACCCAGGGGCGCTTTACCACTGAGCTCCATCCCCAGTCTTTTATAATTTTATTTTAAGACAGGGTCTCACTAAGTAGCCCAGGTTGGTCTCAAACCCACAATCCTTCTGCCCCAGCCTCCCAAGTAGCTGGGATGACAGGCATGCACCATTGCACTTGGTGACAATTCATGCATTCTAAGCCATCAGGGAAAGGGAAACTGTGACCTTTGTGGCAGGAAGTCATTCCTCTCAGATTGTTCCTTTATCAGTGTAACAAGAAACATCATTAGCCTGAGGGCGTAGAGAAAGGAGAGGCTGTTGGGGTTTGAGGGGAGAGTGGAGATGAGGGGGAGTCCCCCAGAGCATGGCTGGGGCGGAGCTCCGACTTTCCCCTCCAATCAGGCTACGTGCATGTTCCTGGGTGTCCCGCCTTCCCGGGGAACCCCTGTGCTCCCAGGGATGCACATGTGTCTGGTTGAGCAACCCAGGGCTCAGGGGTCAGCTCCAGGTTGGGGGTCAGGCCGCAGGAAGGGCGCAGGGGTGCAGGGGCACTTGGGTGACACCAGCTGCGGTGACGTTTAGTCCTGGCCATGCTGCTCGCTCACTGGTAGACTCCTCCGTTTCCTACTCATGAAAGGTCTATGTTGGACCAGGAGAGTTTGTTTCCACCTTTGTGCATCTAGGAGGCAGCACCTTAAATGAAAGGGACATAGCTGTCACATGCTGCCCTAGTGTTTTTGTTTTGTTTCGTTTGGTATTGGAGATTGAACTCAGGGGCGCTCTACCTCCAGCTACACCCCCAGCTCTTTTTATTTTTATTCTGAATCGGGCCTCACTAAGTTGCTGAGGCTGACCTCAAACCTGTGATCCTCCTGCCTCAGCCTCCCAAGTGGGATTAGAGACCTGTGCCACCATGCCCAGCTTGCTGTCCTAGTATTGATCACCAACAGTGCTGACCAGGGGCATAGCACCTATTCAGCTTCCATGAAAAACAGAATTCTTTAGGTCCTGGGGGGACCATGGCTACAAACTTGAAACCTTCGGGGACTGGAGAGAAGTCACCGCTAAGTGAGGAGGCTGTGGCTCCCTGGGACTCCTCCAGGCAGCAAATTGGCCAGTCTAAAACTCATCCTTCGGGGCAGAGCAGGGCACAGCAGGTCGCATACCATGCCTGCCCTCCTGCTGCTCGGGACTCTCGTGGGAGACTAGCCACGTGTCTATTGAACGTGCACAGCATGGGCCTGGCCCAGGGTATGGCTTGGGTGCCCGTTTGCTGACAGACTGAAGGAGGACGAGATGTCTGCGTGATGACTCCACTTAACTCCCTCTTCCTCTCTCTCTTCTGATCCTGAGGCTCGCAAGCACAGCCCGCCCCGTCCCTCTGATAAACGGCCGGTCCCCGTGAGTAGAAGGAGGGGCATTTTCAGGGCCCACAGGGAGCTGTGTCGGGCCTTGTTCTGCCTGACACCTTTATTAATCGCTCAGCCAGGAAGATAAACAGCTTGTTAATTAAATTTGCAGATGTTGCTAAATTTGGAGGTGTTCTGATCGCTCTATCCACGGATGATAGAATGGGCCCATATTGGGCCTCAGGAAGGTCAGGCTGGGAGGGAGCCAGGACAACGCGGGTGATCTGGCTGTGTTGGTAATAGTAATGCTAATAATGGCCAGCATTCATTGTGCACTTACTGTATGCCCGTCGCCACCTGAGCCTGGGATTGTGGGCTCAGGTCCCAGCTACTCACATGCAGGGGCCAGGAGTGAGCATCTTCCACACTCCAGGGCTCGCTGATGCAAGATGGGCTCCCCCACAGCTGTGGCACTCGCGACCCCCAGGGTTTCAGCCCTCGCCAAGTGGAGGGAGGCCCCATCTTCCAGTTCAAAGGGTGGTGGATCCCCAGGTCCCCAGCAGTAAGCCCCCACCCAGGGCTACTGTTGGGGAGTGGCGGGCAGGCATGAGATATGGGTATTATGTGGGGGCCTCAGGGGTCTGGGGAGGTGGAAGCCTCAGGCCTGTAGCTGTGTGTAGAGTCCAGGGGTCTAGGAGATGGGATGGTGTAGGTGTCTGTGGGTCTAGGAGATGGGGTGGTCCAGGGGTCTGTGGGTCAAGGAGATGGGGAAGTCTAAGGGTCTCTGGGTCTAGGAGAGGGGGGTCTAGAGATCTTGGTCTAGGAGATGGAGTGGTCAAGGTCCTATAGGTCTAGGAATTGGGGTGGTCTAGGGGTCTGTGGGTCTAGGAGAGGGAGGGCTAGGGGTCTCGGTCTAGGAGATGGGGTAGTCTAAGGTTCTATAAGTCTAGGAATTGGGGTCGTCTAGGATTCTGTGGGTCTAGGAGATGGGGCAGTGTAGGGGTCTATGGGTCTAGGAGATGGGGTGGTCTAGGATTCTGTGGGTCTAGGAGATAGGGTGGTCTAGGGGTCTAGGAGATGGGGTGGTCTAAGATTCTGTGGGTCTAGGAGATGGGGTGGTCTAGGGGTCTATGGGTCTAGGAGATGGGGTGGTCTAAGGTTCTGAAGGTTTTGGAGATGGGGTAGTCTTGTGTGTCTGATGGTCTCCAGGGTTGTAAGAGTCCAGGAGATTCTGAGGCCTAGGGTAGGTTTAAGGTCTAAGGTCTGGGTGTAGCAGGGTCTAAAGCCATGGGGGTATGGGGAATGGGGTGGGGAAGCTGGAGGTGCTGGTGCTAGGGGCTTCTAGAGTTTGGGGGCTATGGAGTTTGGAGTTTTCTGGGGATCAGTCATAAGGGTCTAGAACTCTGGGGATCATTTGAGGGTTTAGGAATCTACTATCTGGGGCATCAGAGGGTGTGTCTGAAGGTCCAGAATTTGGGGGTGTGAGGGTCTTGGAATACAGGGATTCAGGGATCTGTGAGATAGGGTGCTTTGAAGTTGGGAGGGGTCCAGGTTGGATGGTCTGGGATTCTGGTAGTTTGAAGGCCTGGAGTCTGGGATGAAGAGAAGCAGGAGGCTAACTGTGGCTGAATGGCGCCACCTAGTGCCCTTCTTTCTCACTGCAGTCTGAAGGCCGACAGGCGGCAGGCGGGAAGCTGGCGGAGGGTCAGGGAATCCCATTGCTGGGATCCCACTGTGCCCGGAGGAGGCTGAGC
>PVJS01025987.1:0-27392 GCA_004027185.1 Glis glis
AGTTGCGGAGGGCCTCACTAAGTTGCTGAGGCTGGCCACGAACCTGTGATCCTCCTGTCACAACCTCCCAAGCACTGGGATTACAAGCGTGTGCCACCATGCCCGGCTATTTTTATTCTTAATTTTGAAACAAGGTCTCACTAAGTTGTGGAGGGCCTCACTAAGTAGCTGAGGCTGGCTGTGAACCCACGATCCTCCTGTCACAACCTCCCAAGCACTGGGATTACAAGCGTGTGCCACCAAGCCCGGCTTGTGTGTGTGTGTGTGTGTGTGCTGGAGATTGAACCCAAGGGTGTTCTACCTCTGAGTTCTACCCCCAGCCCTATTTTATTTTTTATTTGGAAACAGGTATTGACTGAGGTATTGACTGAGGAGGCGTATCGAATGCTTGTCAAGGTTTATTAATCATACACAAGGGCACAACACTCATCCCTTCTCTATCTTGTCCCTACCTCCTCTCTGGACCCACGGGGAAACTCACATGCGACATATCTTAGCCAGAAGTCCTGAAGAGTCCAACCGCTGGGTCCACTTCCAGCAGCACGGGATCCATCCTTTGGTTCGTCGAGATGGGGAGCTCGCGGGCGGAGCATCTGGCAGAATTTCTGGATGCGAGCTCCGAGTAGCCATAGTCAGTTGTGGGTTTTTAGCTAGTTCGTGGAAGTCGTGGCTTATTCTCTTGTTCTTGCTGATTGGTTACGCCCCTAGGTGTACCTTGATACACCTGGCGTTGTGAGGTTAAGCCCTGGATCAGTTAAGCTCATAGTCCATCACTAGGGGGAGTTCGAGTTCCATTATCTCTCAGGTCCGGATTTTCTCTATTCTATGTTCACAACAGGGTCTCACTATGTTGCTGAGAGCGTTACTAAGTTTCTGAGGCTGGCCACGAACCTGTGATCCTCCTGTCTCAGCCTCCCAATCACTGGGATTACAAGCGTGCGCCACCACTCCCAGCTAGAATACATCATTTTCTGACTAAAACAGAAGCCATACTTTCTGAAGCGACTCTTCTATTCACATATTGGTCTTTGAAAAAGCTTCATCTTGCCTAATTAGATCACTTAAAAGACAATCTCAGACCTCACAACTTCCCCATCCTTACTTACCCCAAAAAACTAACCACAAAACTACTTTTCATTCTTCATTGCTCCACTCCAAAATCTAGAGCTCTTTCAGGGTTTGCCAGACATCATAAACATTTCAGCTTCAGCACTGAACCTTATTTTCTGTTGCAGGTCCCTTATTTGCCCCTGCCAGCCCCTCCTCCTCATTACATTTAGTCACAATATCAACTCCTAGGAGCCATCCTATGTCCTTCAAACTAATATCTGGCAAAAACGCCATGGGGTAACTAATGGAAAGACATATGTACTCAGCTTTAAGGTTAGAAACCTTTGATCCCTTAGGATTGAGCCAGGACTGGTGGTATCTATAAGATCTTCTCCTAAATCATTATTTCAGTTCTCCATTGGTTTATATGTAATGAAGGAAGGGAAAAGTGGAACATTTTAGGTAGCGGCAGTCCTCAATGACTAGTGGAGAGGTCATCCCCTCAATTTAAACGGTTTATTAGACTAGGTTGACTGGGAAGAATTCATATTTGTTTGGCTGGAAAGCCAGGTAGGAAGTGTCTGTGGGAACTAAGCAAACCTTAGGAAGTGTCTGTCTGTGGGTTTGGTGAGTCACTCTGGGTATTGTGGATTATGTTCTTGGAATTATAAAAGGTAGACAACTCAGTCACCTTTCTTAAACGTCACTCCTAAGATTCGGGAGTAGAAAGAAAAGAAAGAATCTCTGCTAGGAAGAAACTCCCTTGACCCAGTTCTGGAGTGTGGGCTGAAGTTTCACCCTGTAGATTTTGTTTCTGTTTTTGTTTTTGTGGTGCTGGTGCTGCACAAATTCTAGGCCAAATTCAAGGGCTCTACTACTGAAATGCATCCCTATTCCACCCTGTAGGTTTAGTAGATGGGAGTGGATTGGGGTAGAGAAGAGGAAGAGGTTCAAGCTGACAAATCCGGGGGGAGGGTATCCCACCTTTAGCAGGACAATAACCCATCCAAGCTTCTCCAGGGACTTGTACAGAATAATGGGGACTCATGTCATTCTCAATGTACAGATGTTAATGCTTCATCTTCCAAGGCACTGGAGGAGACCCAGCAACATGTTAATGTGGTTGTAGGTTTTTGTAGAATTTGAAAAAAGTATATTTCAACTGCAATTGGTTAAGATTGGACATCTCTTTTCTTTTTGACTTCTCCTCCATCACATTTTCCCTTTTGTCAGTTGGCAGAGGGAAAGCCATGGACATTTGGGGATTGACTAAGGAAACAGTTGAGAGGATACATGTAGTTTGGGTTTAATTGTTATACTTATGAGGTTTGCAGTTACTTTTGTGAATAGTTCAATTATCCCCATGTAGGGATAGTATTATGGACTGAACTGTATACCCACTATATTCATGTTAAAGTAGTAACCCTCAGTGCCTCAGAATGTAATTATTTGGGGACCAGATCTTTAAAGAGGTAAGTTAAGTTAAAATTAGGTCTTTAGGAGTAGGTTCTCTGTATATACAGTATAAATGGTGTCCTTATATGAGAAACTATAGACACAGACATGCATGCACACAGAGGAAAGATCATGATAAAGGGAGAAGGTGGCTATCTACCAGCCAAGGAGAGAGGCCTTAGGGTGAAATCAACACCTTGATCTTGGGCTTCTAGCCTCCAGAATTGAGAAAATCAACTTCTGTTGTTTTATTAGGGCAGCCCTAGAAAACTAATATACATAGCTTCCAATGATAATGTCATCAATTCAAAGAGTATATGACATTGGCCATTGCAGTTTATTTATTGGTACTGGGGATTGAACTCAGAGGCATTCTACCTCCGAGCTATACCCCCAGCCCTATTTTTATTTTGAAACAATAAAGGCTGAGAGTCTCACTACTTGCTGAGGCTGTCCTTGAACCTGCAATCCTCCTGTCTCAGTCTCCAAAGTACTAGGATTACAAAACCATGTGCCACCACACCTGGCTTCATTGCAAGTTTGAAATACTCCAAAGTTTTACACATGCATGAAAAAAATTTGATAGAGTTTCTTCCAAAATTCCTAAAAGTTCTTATAACATAATTACTTAAAAGGTATGAAAATGAATTTTTCTAAATTATCAATAATTTTAAAAACATGATTATGCTAGAAAAATGAATTACCTTTTTTACTTTTTTTTTCTTCAGTTATGGAGATTGAACCAAGGGCAATCTTGAAGGGAGATTCAACCAAGGGCATGCTAGGCAAGCACTCTACCACTGAGCTACATCCCAGCCCTTTTTATTTTATTTATTGGTATTTATTTATTTAACCGTACTTGGGAGTGAACCCAGGGGTGCTTTATCACTGAGCTATACCGCTAGTCCTTTTCTTTTTTTAATTTTGAGGCAGGGTCTTGCTAAATTGCCAAAGCAGGCCTCAAACTTGTGACCTCTTGCCTCAGCCTCCTAAAGTAGCTGGGATTACAGGCATCCACAACTGTGCCTGGCTACCTTTCTTATTCTTTATTGAAAAGATTATATAATCATATGAAAGCCTATCAAAGACTGTGCATCAGCTGGGTGTGGTGGCGCACACTTGTAATCCCAATACTTAGAAGGCTGAGACAGGAGGATTGCAGGTTCGTGGCCTACCTCAGCTACTTAGTGAGGCCCTCCACAACATAGTGAGACCCTGTTTCAAAATAATAAAAAATAGGACTGGGGGTGGAGCTCGGAGGTAGAATGCCCCTGGGTTCAATCCATAGTACCGCAAAAAAAAAAAAAAAAAAAAAAAAGAATAAGCCGGGTGTGGTGGCACACGGCTTGTAATCCCAGTACTTGGGAGGCTGAGACAGAAGGATCTGGGTTCGCGGCCAGCCTCAGCTACTTAGTGAGGCCCTCTGCAATTTAGTGAGACCCTGTTTCAAAATAAAGAATAAAAAATAGGGCTGGGGGTGTAGCTCGGAGGTAGAATGCTCCTGGGTTCAATCCCCGGTACTGAAAAAAAAAAAAAGAAGAAAGCCTGGCATGGTGGTGCATGCTTGTAATCCCAGTACTTGGGAGATTGAGACAGGAGGATCACAGGTTTGCTGCCAGACTCAGCAACTTAGTGAGACTCTCAGCAACCTAGAGAGACTGTGTTTCAAAATAATAAATAAAATAGGTCTGGGGGTGTAGCTCAGAGGTAGAATGCCCCTGGGTTCAAGCCCCAGTACTGTAAAAAAAAAAAAAACACAAAACTGTGCATCAAAAAATTATAGAAAAAATCATACAGGTTTTCCAAGTAAATCATTTTTGTCAGCTTTTTTAGAAATTCTAATTTGTTGAATTTCTTTTCTCATTCTAAAAATATGTACATTTGTGCCCAATTTTGTATTTCAACTTTGTATTTACATTCACTTAAAAGAAGCCCCAAGCCTGGCATGATGGCGCACGCTTGTAATCCCAGTACTTGGGAGGCTGAGACAGGAGGATCTTGGGTTCGTGGCCAGCCTCAGCTACTTAGTGAGGCCCTCCGCAACTTAGTGAGACCCTGTTTCAAAATAAAGAATAAAAAAATAGGGCTGGGGGGTGTAGCTTGGAGGTAGAATGCCCCTGGGTTCAATCCCTAGTACAGCAAAAAAAAAAAAAAAAAAGAAAAAAAAAGCCCCAATAGTTGTATATACTTTAGGCACCGAGAAACTTGAATCTACCCCTGGGACTAACCAGATGGATATGGTTTCTGTCCCATCCAGGGGAACCCTGCTCCAGTATTCTGTCTTATCTCCTAGGAAATACCAGGGCTGGAGCTGGAGGGCTGACTAGTCAGAACAGCAGGAACTGAGAATTTGGGATGGCAATAGCTGCTTTAAAGGTGTTTATGAAATAAAGAGTTTGGACAAACCTACCACCAAATTAGGATGTGGGCATCTGAAGAGAGGTCAGAGCCACAGAGCACCTATGCAGTAAGCCATGGAGAGAACGGATGGACAACCCCGACTTACCTCTCCGTGGGTGTCTGTTTCTCATGCTGACTCTTCCCTTCTGCAAATCAGTTTCACTTACAACACACACTGAAGAGTGGTTGCTCTGTAGTGACATCACAACTTAGCCATTATGATGTAATGAGGAGGCATCTGATTATGCTCCAGCTAGGGCTTCCCTATTAAAAAGAGTCTCCTTACATTGTGGGTAATTGGATTCTTTCATCATTCAGATGATGTGGGAGTCAATCCTGTTAGAACTTGATCTTTTTTTCAAGGATTCCTTCCCTTTATTATTTCACTTCATTCTGGGTCAGAGAGGTCCTTGCTTTTTTTTCTACATCATATTTCTTATCCTTTGTTTTAGAGTTGCCCTTGATAAGCAAAGGACTTTGCTCTACCCTTCTGGTGATTAAGGAGCAGAATGTAACGCAGATGGTCCCCTACAGGAGAAATACCCCACCTAAAAGGAAACAGGGCTTTCCCCAAGCTGTTCCCTTTAACTGCACCAGCAGTTGGTGTTGAGTGGCAGGGAACTAAAGAGCTGGGCCATGATAAGTATCTCATTACCTCAAATGGTAGGATCCTGTTGTGTGTGTGTGTGTGTGTGTGTGTGTGTCCAGCTCTGTTATCTTATACCAGGACTTCCCAACTTGCCCATATCTCCTTCTCATCCAACTTTTGAATAGTCAGAAGACTCCAGCAGAAAGGGTATAGGACTTTAAAGAAATGAAATGAGCAAGCAATGTGTATGTGTATGTGTGGGGGGGGAGGTCCAGAAAGGAATCTTGCTCTGGGTCTCTTGCCACCCTCAGCCCCAAACAAAGAATACTTCTAAATATATTTTTTCATATTTCAACTTTATTTCAAATACGAGGTTTTGCATCCAGAAGGGAGAGCAGCTGCATGAGAAATTGAAGTGAGGCACAATACTAGCAGGCTTGGGGCCCAGTGCACAGGGCTGCACTGTGAAGGGGTTGGGAAGGATCTGGGAAGGTCTGGTGTGAACAGTGGTTCTAGGGAGGATTCACATAGCAAACTTTCATTCCCTCCCTGGGTTAGCTATTCAGTAGGTGGATTATTCAGTCTCAAGGTCAGTGCTCTACAGCAACACTTGTAAGAGGTCCCAAGGCTGAGGACACAGCCTTTGTTTCTCTATATGCCTGGAAGGGGAAGGGGATGAGACTAGTAGCAAAAAATTAAAAAACATTTTTTATCTTATTCCTTGCCATGAAAAATCATGGGACTGTGTAAAGACCTGTTTCTCAACCTGGTAATGGAATGTGGTCAGGAGACCTGGGTTTAAGCACATCTTCAGCCACACTAACAAATTATCTGACCCTGGTGAAGTCAGTTCCCATCTCTGGACCTGGACCTAATGATCTCTGGACAAGACTTCCAGGTCACCGATGCTGTGACTTATGCAAAGGGCAAGGGTCCAGAGGAGCTCCAGAGAAACACAGGAGCTCAGATGGGTGTGGTAGTGCACACTCGTAATCCCAGTTCTTGGGAGGATGAGACAGGAGAATCAGTTTTGAGGACAGCCTCAGCAAGTAGTGAGACTCCCATCAACTTAGCAAGACCCTATTTCAAAATAAAAATAAAAAATAGGGCTGGGGGTGTAGCTTGGAGATAGAATGCCCCTGGGTTCAATCCCCAATACCACTAAAAATAAAAAAATAAAAGAACAGGAGCTAGAAGCAAGGGAATGGGAGAGGTAACCCACAAAGTTGAGGAATTAGGGCTTATTGTGTAATGAGGAGGTACATGCATAAGTAGAAACAAAGGAACAGGAGGAAGGCTACAGGACAACTTCTGAGGTCTGGACGAGAGGAAAGGGGGAGTGTTCCCGTTCGGTTGCCTCAAGGACCAAGCCCCTGACCATAGTAGTGTTTCCTCTTACAGCACTTCCCAGTCCATGGCTACAATGTTATACCCCAAATTGCTCATGTTCATGTGGTCATTGGCCTTTAGCACAGTCTCCACCACAATGCCTAATGCATGACACATCACAGGACCCCTAAAGATTTGGCCAAAATCCTAGGGCTTCCCATGTCACATTGGACTGAGCCAGCTGGGAGAAGCCAGCAGCTGCAGCTCTTGTCTAGGTGTACCTTTCTTTGCTTACTGGGGCTGTAAGAATTGTGGATGGGAGTTTTGGAAAAGAGCAATGCAGGATGGAAAGGACATACTGCCTAATGTCAGCTGGTTTGCAGATGGTGGGGTTGATGATATTGCTGCACTGCCTTGGCCCAAGGTGAGGAAAAGCTAGGGGGTAGGGAAAATCTCAGTGCTCACATCCTGGGGGAAGGAGTGCACACCAAAGTTATCTGTATGGAAATCTCTCCAGATAATCTCAAAAAGACCAGACATGCCAGGCACAGTGGTACATACCTATAATCTCAGTACCTGGGAAGCTGAGACAGGAGGATTGCAGGTTCCAGGCCAACCTCAGCAACTTAGCAAGACTGTTTCAAAATTTAATAAGCCAGATGTGGTGGAGCACACCTGTACTCCCAGTACTTGGGTGGCTGAGACAGGAGGATCACAGATTCAAGACCAGCATCAGCAATTTAGTGAAACTCTCAGCAACCTAGTAAGACCCCGTTTCAAAACAAAAAAGAAAAAGGACTGGTGATGTAGCCTGGAGGTAGAATACTCTTGGGTTCAATCCCCAGTACCAAAAAAAAAAAAAAAAAAAAAAAAAAAAAAAAAAAAAAAAAAAAAAAGAAGGACCAGGCACACAAAATCTACTCAAGAGATACTAGTTTTCCCCCCGATTTTATAAAGCTTAGTGGCACTGACAGTTGTAAAAGTCCAGGTTCAAAAAGTGAGGTACCCATTATGTCTGTGCAAGGAGGCTCAGCCCAGGCCCAGCCTTGGGGCAACATGGGGGAAACTGTCAGCTTATTCCCAAGCCCTGTGCAGCATAACATGGGAAGAACCAGGAGACTCACATATTCTATAAAACAGGATAGGGCTATGAGTGAGCCACAGTACTTAAAGAGAAAGAGCTTAGGGAAAAGGATTATCCTTAGTTCCCTTTCCTAGGTCAGAGTTTACATTTATCTACTCAGTAATACTAGGGCTCCCAGTGAGGGCCTAAGCAGACCAAACAGCAGCTGTCCTAGACATGCACCTTTCTAGTGGAAACACGGGGAATTTGCCTGTTCAAGGCTAGTAGGGAGGGAGGAGGTGACACACCAACAGGTATGAAGTGCTGGAACAAGCCAGGAGAGTATCCCAATGTATGGAAAGGCTGGAGTAGTTTCCAAGTTTTCTAGCAGCTGGGTGGGGTGGTCCCTTGCTGATCCTGTGGAGTTGGGACACTGGCACAGGAGATAGTAGCAAGCTCCTGGGAGAATAGATGAAGCCTGGGCCCTTGGAGCTTTGCCTTCTACGAGCCAGTCAGGGGACTGGGAGGACGGGAAGGCAGAGCACAGTCAGGGACTATGGTCTTTTCCTATTAAGAGATGACATAGAGCAAGATTTTTTTTTTGTTAAAGAAAAAAATGTAATATGGTTATGCACATAGGCTCTGCAGATTTCCTGGGTTCACAATCCACTTACTCTGCCATTTACTAGCTGTGTAACCTTGAACAAACTACTGAGCTTCTCTGGGACTTATCTCTAAAACAAGGACAATGATAATACTCAACTCAGAGCTGTTTTGAGCATGCATGCAAAACAGATTTTAGCAGATAAATGTTAAATAAATGTAAGCTATTACTACTGTTAATATGACACAACAGCAACACATACACATTAGGCAAGACATTATTGCACACTGAACCTCGACCCAGACTCCCTGGGCTCCTCATTAATGACTAAACAGTGCATTACTTGGTGGCTTCCAGTAGTTTCTCTCTTCACTTTGCTGAACTCTGCCCTGAAGGTGATTCACAAGATGCACAAAATTCTTTGTTTTCTTCACAAGATGAAGATGATGTTTAAATGGGCACTTGAGTTGAGCTTGGTGGCACATGCCTGTAATCCCAGTACTTGGGAGGCTGAGATAGGAGGATCACAGCAATGTAGTGAGACTCTCAGCAATCTAGCACGACCATTTCAAAACAAAAAATAAAACAGGCTGGACTTGTAGCTTGGAGGTATAATGCCCCTGGGTTTAATCCCCAGTACAAAGAGGGGGGCACTTGAGCAATGACTCAGGGTTCCTTTCTTTCAGCTCTTTCCTCAAAGGACAGTAGGGCATGGTAACAAGTCCCAAACTCTATTCTGAATGTATGTGTGGGCACATGTGCATGCCTCCCTCATTTAGTGTCAGGGAAGAAGGGGATCCAGAAATTTTTCTTTTGAGGAATTAGTAACAGAAAAGGGTATGGGAAACTGGTTACCTGGAAGCAACATGTTCATCTGTAACATCAGGAACTGCTTCTTTTCCCTTTTCTCCTTTTAGAAGACTGTCAAGAAGGAGCCTGAGGGAGGAAGGTAGATCAACCATGGTCTTGGAGAAAAGGAAGTGGGTAGGTTCTCCACCCCTTACAGAGGGAGAAGCAGTTGCAGAGATCAACAGGATGTAGAGGGAAAGGGAGAAAATAAAGGTAAATACCTTACATGTTCAAAGAAAAAAGTGATGAGAAGGGAAGGACAAGGAAAGAAAGAGAAAAACAAAGAGGTTAGGTAGAGGGTATAAGAAAAGAAAAACAAGCAATCAGCAAAGAAATGACTTCAATGTTAAGGTTAACTGGGAGGAGAAGCATGAATATGAACGGGTAGAAGAGTCCAGCTTTCCCATTTCACTGGCTCAAGATATGGATCAGACTGCCATCTTCTGGTGCCATTTAATTTTGAAGTTGCTTTTTTTTTGGTACTGGGTATTGAACCCAGGGCCATTCTGCCTCTGAGCTACACCCTCAGCCCTTTTTTTTTTGTAACAGGCTAAGTTGCTGAGACTGGCCTTGAACCCCAGATCCTCCTGTCTCAGCCTCCTCAAGTACTGGGATTACAGGTGTGCAGCAATTCACCCAGCTTCAAGTTATTCTCATTCTTTATGTTTTTCCTTTCTTATGCCCATAATTTTTTATTCTCAAGAGATTCCCACAGTGTCTCCTTTCATTATGGGGCTCCCAAGCATCATTTCCCCCCAACCCAGATCAACCTCCCCTCAGCTGTCTCAGAGAATCCAGGCTGGAAGTCTGTGGATGCAAGATCAAAAAGCAAGGGAATGAAGATGAGCTGTGGGTTGGAAGAGGCTCTGGAATACCCCAAGGCTGCAGGGTGGTTGTGGGATACTTTTCCTGGGCTCTGGAACATCTGTGTTCAAACCTGGAGGACCCATCCTCAGCACCAACCACATGCTCAGGGCTCTGGGCATTCTGAACTGTAGAACAAGGTAGGAGAATATCTAATCTACACTGTGCACGTACAGACCATAAAATGTCAAACACGAGTCACCTAATCCTGGCAGGCGCAGTGACGCACACCTATAATCCCAGCAACTGGGGAGGTGGAGGGTGGCAAGTTTGAGGCTACCCTAGGCAACTTAGCGGGATCCTGTCTCAAAGAGTAAAATGGGCTGGGGATGTAGTTCAATGGTAGATACCTGTGAATTCAATCCCCAGTACCTCAAAAACAAATAAATAAAAATAAATCACCTAAATAAAATCCAACTTCCCAAGGAGAAAACCAAGGCCTAAGGTCTAGTAACTTGCTCAAAGTTGTATAGCTAACTGGGTGTGGTGGCGCAGGCCTGTAATCCTAGTACTTGGGAGGCTGAAACAGGAGGATCACAGGTTCGAGACCAGCCTCAGCAACTTAGTGATGCTGTCAGCAACTTAACAGGGCTGGGGGTGTGGCTTGGAGGTAGAAGGCTCCTGGGTTCAATCCCCAACACCCTGGGGAGGGGGCGAGGGGGAGTTGCATAGCTAGTCACGGACTTCCTTTTCTTCGGAGCAGAAGGAATAAATCAGAATAATGATTCTCATGATTCACCATTCCTTGACAAACACAGCCCATAAAGTGCTAAGAGGTTATTAGAAGGCACCCAGAAAGTTAAGGCTGGCATTTTTCTGGAAGCCCTCGAGTGTACCATCGCCTGGAGTTACTTTTGCCTCCATTATAATCCCTCACGCTGTCTGGAGGCTGCAGGAAGGACTTCTGACTACTACCTGTCATCACTCCACAAAGACAAACCAGGAACTGTGAGGGGTGACAGGGGAATCCTGTCATAATGCCAGGGTCCAAGGAGCAATGGCCAAGTTCCTGGGATTAAGCAAGGCAATTATGGCTGAGATAAAGCTAGGATGGACAGGACTGAGAGACCTGAGGTGGAAAAGGCAGCTGGTAAGAGGGAAAGAGCCAGCAGCCATCTAAACGACTTCAGCTGGGGAGGACTACTGCACACATCATACCTCAATTCACAATGCCTCCGCAATCCCTAAACGTTCCTTAACCGTTGACTGCCCACACCTGCGGGGACAACTCACTTTCTCGCAGTGTCCACGCAGTGAAGACAAGGCCACCCTCATCCCCATTCTTCTGTCTTCTTCGAATCCCTCCAGCGCCCTTTCCCGTCCCCTTTCTCTTATGCCTGGGGTTCCTTCTCGGCACACCCAGCCAGCATCTTCCACCACCGGTCCCCCGGAGCTTGCGTGATTTCTCCCACCCTCACCCTCCTCCCTCGCCTCCCCCACCTGCCTCCCTGGGACGACTCCCCGCCAATCTTGGTTTCTCTCATTCCTCCCCCCACGCCGGCTCTGCTCCCCCACCCCCGGGTGCCTTTGGCTTTTTTCCGCCGTGGGCTGCAGGTGCCTCGTCTTAGATAAAGTGGATCCAGCCCTGGGGCTCGGGGACTCCGCCACTGCCCGGGTGCTCGGGCCCACGTAGAGCATAGTCACGGCCGCCGTTGTTGTCCCAGAACTCGTGACCCGTCACACGGTAGCGCAGGGCGAAGAGCAGGGCGCCCCCGACGGGCGGCGCGGGCAGGCGGAAGGCGAAGCGGTCGGCGCGCGGCGGGGGCGGCGCCGGGCCGGCGTAGGCGGCGGGCGCCTCGCGTTGGCTCCGCCAGCCGTCGGCGCTCCAGCGCACGCTCACGCGCTTCTCGTAGGCCAGGTCCAGCACGCGCGCGCTCCCGGCCACGCCCAGCGGGCCCGCCTCGGCGCGCTCCAGGCAGATGCGCTGCGCCTGCAGGCGGGCGGCGAAGCCGGGCTCGCCAGCCGGCTCCAGGGCGGCGCGCGCCTCCTGGGAAAAGAAGGAGGGCGGGGCGGGGGCGGGGTCAGAGCGAGGCCCTGGCCAATCAGAGGCCGACCCGACGTCCAGGCCGGCGAGGGGGGCCCGGCTGAAGGGTGGCCTAGAGCCACTCGCGAATGGACCCCCAACAAGGACGAGCAGGCGCCAGCCCAGGGCTGGGGCCGGACGGGTGTTCCTTGACTAGTGCACTCCCACACGCCCGCCGCGGCCGACCGGGAGAGGTTCCGGGGAGGGGCGTGCCCCGGCCGCCTACCTGGAGGCTGCGGGCGCGCGGCTGGCACGGCGCGAAGTGGCGGAGAGCGTCCCTCTGTAGCTGGACCTGCACGTGGCGGGGCACCCGGGGCAGCTCGCCGGGGCGGAAGCGGCGCACGGCGGCCAGCTCCAGCCCCAGCGCGTCGGCGAAACGCACTCTCTTGCGGGTGTCTGGGCTACGGCTGCGGGGCGCCCGGGTCCCGCCGCCGCCGGCGGGCGCGGAGCGGGCCCGGCGACCGCGACTCGGAGCGTGAGCGCGGGATCGGGCCCCGGGCCGCGTCCCGCCCTCGCCCGACTCCTCCTCCGGCTCCTCCTCAAGGCTGGGCCGCTGGCTTCGGTAGTAGGCGCGCTCCGTCAGCGCAGCTATAAAGCTGAGGTTGCGGGGTATGTCGGTGCGGGGGGGCCGCTCGCGGGACATGGCATCCCCCGCCCCGGCGGGGCCAGCCCGCAGCGCCCGCGGCTGCCCTCCCTTCCTCTCTTCCGCCCGCCCTGCGTCCGCAAAGAAGTCGCTGGGCCGGCTTCAGCAGCACCCAGCCGTAGCGTACTCTCCTTGCTGTCACCTCCAGGATCCTCCACCTCCCGTAGCTCTGCCACGTCTCCGCGACCACCTTTCCCTCCCTCTGACCGTCAGCTCTCAGGGTCTTAGACTATCACATCCTGCCTCCTGCAAGCTGTCTGCTCTGAGCGTGCGCTCAGCGGCGCTGGCCCTCGGGTTCTGCGGGCCTCTCCATCCCGGCCCCCGCCCCCAGCCCTCTGACAGGTGGCTCGGATTCTGTCTTAGCCGCAACACCAGGGGGCGGGGACTCCGTCCTTTAGATCCCCAGTGAAAACACCCAGCCTCTTTCTTTCTTCCTCAGGCTTTCCGGCACGGGAGGTGTTCATGCAGGAGGGAAAAAAAATAACCCCTTAAAGGTTCAAAACGCTCAGTGTGTGTGTGACTTTGTCTTCAGGGCTCACCGTTTTCTTTTCTTAAACCCAGGCTCAGGCATGGGAGGAGGATGGCGGTGAGTGCAAAGGAAGGAAGGTCAGGATGGATAGGTAGAGTCAAAAAGGTCAGATGTTGCACTCAAAAGGGTGGGTGCCTGAACACTGCCCATCGGAAAGAGTTCAGAACTGAGAAGTGGGAACACCTAGCTCCTAGTATTCAGGTCTGGTGCTGTTTAGCTTTGTGACCTTGAGCAAGTCACAACTCCTCTGGACCTCAGTTTTCTCACCTGTGAAAAAGTGGGTTAAAATTCTGATCTCTAGCCCAACTGTAAACTCTTTGAGGGGGAAGGGGTGTGTCTGATTCATGGTCAGTTGTAGTACATGGTAGCACTTCAAATTATTTGAATGAGCACAACTCTCTTGGAGCTGAGACTATGGGGTTCTAGATTCAGTGGGAGCACACTGGCTGAAGGGCACAAGACTGGCTTGTTTCCCTTTTATTTTTTTTTCTCTATTAGTAAAAAAGACATGTGAAGTGTTTTTAGGTTTCTTTCCCTAGTTTGCCTACTGACTATACAGCACTTAAAATGTGCTAGGTACTGTTGTAAGAGTTATACAAATATTGCCAGGCGT
Source organism: Glis glis (assembly GCA_004027185.1). Taxonomy (NCBI): domain Eukaryota; kingdom Metazoa; phylum Chordata; class Mammalia; order Rodentia; family Gliridae; genus Glis; species Glis glis. Next base: position 14,012 of record PVJS01025987.1, read on the forward strand.
GGTGGCACACGCTTGTAATCCCAGTACTTGGGAGGCTGAGACGGGAGTATCGCAGGTTCATGGCCAGTCTCAGCTACTTACTGAGGCCCTCCGCAACTTAGTGAGACCGTTTCAAAATAAAGAGTAAAAAATAGGGTTGGGGGTGTAGCTTGGAGGTAGAATGCCCCTGGGTTCAATCCCCAGTACCGCAAAAAAAAAAGTTATACAAATATTAACTTATGAAATACAACCATCACAGTAGTGAGTTCTATTATGCCTATTTTACAGATGAGTATATTGAGGGAGAGAGGGGATAGGACCCTTGTCCAGGGTGACAAAGTTAATAATTGGGGAGGTGGGACTAGCACTTCAGCAGTCTAGCCCTAGAGTCCACTCCCTTATCCATTTGGCTATATAAAATTAAAACATTAAGCTGAGCCTGGTGGTGCACACTTGTAATCCCAGCACTTGGGTGGCTGAGACAGGAGGATCACAGGTTCAAGGACAGCCTCAGCAACTTAGTGTAGCCCTCTGCAACTTAGTGAGACCCTGTTTCAAAGTAAAAAATAAAATAGAGCTGGGGGTGTAGCTCATGAGTAGACTGCCCCTGGGTTCTGTCCCCAGTACCACACACACACACACACACACACACACACACACACACACACACACACAACATTAAAAGTGTTAACATCTTCAGAATATTAAAATGGGAAATATTGGGGTAGAAATGAAATCTCTAAATTCAGAATAGCAAGATAGCTTAACTGAAAAAATCATACGTGATTAGGTTGGAAATAAACAGTGAGACATACTATTTTATTATTGTACAATTATTTTTTGTGGTGCTGGGGATTGAACCCAGGAGCATTCTACTGCTGAGCTACACCCCCAACCCTATATTATTTTTTTTTTTGGAAACAGAATCTTGTTAAGTTGTTGAGTGCCTCGCTAGATTGATGAGGCTGGCCTCAAACCTGTGATCCTCCTGTCTCAGCCTCCTGAGTACTGGGATTACAGGCCTTACAATTCATTTCTGTTTGCATTTTCAAACTAGTATAAATCATAGCAATGCTATTTAACCAAAACCTGTTTCCTTTTCTTTTCTTTTCTTTTCTTTTCTTTTCTTTTCTTTTCTTTTCTTTGCAGTACTGGGGATTGAACCCAGGGGCAATTTACCTCCGAGGTACACCCTCAGCCCTATTTTTTATTCTTTATTTGGAAACAGGATCTCACTAAGTTATGGAGGTCCTAAGTAGCTGAGGCTGGCTGTGAACCTGTGATCCTCCTGTCTCAACCTCCCAAGTACTGGGATTACAATTGTGCACCACCACGCCTGGCAGAACTTGTTTCTAAAGCCATATTGAGTTTTCTTTTTTTGTGTGTGTGGTACTGGGAATTGAACCCAGAGGCATTCTAACTTTGAGCTACACCCCCAGCCTGATTTTATTTCTTATTTGGAAACAGGGTCTCACTAGGTTGATGAGAGTCTCACTACTTGCTGAGGCTGTCCTCGAACCTGTGATCCTCCTGTCTCAGCCTCCCAAGTACAGGGATTACAGGTGTGTGTCAACACCCCCAGCGAGTTTTATTTTCTTATTTTACAAATACATATAAAATCCATGAATATATTTTCTTCCTACATTAGGATGTAAAATAATCATGTACTGCCAGTCATGGTGGCGCATTCCTGTAATCCCAGTAGGTGGAAGGCTGAAATAGGAGGATTGCAAGCCGGGTGTGGTGAGGCACACCTGTAATCCCAGTACTTGGGAGGCTGAGACAGGAGGATCGCAGGTTTGAGGACAGCCTCTGGAAGTAGTGAGACTCTCATCAACCTAGTGAGACCCTGTTTCAAAATAAAAATAAAATAGGGTTAGGAAGCTGAGCGTGGTGGCGCACGCTTGTAATCCCAGTACTTGGGAGGCTGAGACTGGAGGATCTGGGTTTGCGGCCAGCCTCAGCTACTTAGTGAGGCCCTCCGCAACTTAGTGAGACCCCGTTTCAAAATAAAGAATAAAAAATAGGGCTGGGGGTGTAGCCCGGAGGTAGAATGCCCCTGGGTTCAATCCCTGGTACCGCCAAAAAAAAAAAATAGGGTTAGGGGTGTAACTTGGAGGTAGAATGCCTCTAGGTTCCACCCCCAGCACCAAATCATCATCATCATCATCATCATCATCATCATCATCATCATCCTGATACTGCAAAAAAAAAAATAAAATAACATAAAACTTTCAGGTCAGACAGATTTAGATTGCGTTTCAGCTTCTTCCCTTATTAGTATATGGCTTTGGGAAAATATTCAACCTCTCCAAGCCTCAGTTTCTTCATCCATAGAATGATGATAAAACAGCATAAGGATTGGTGTGAGGATATTTTTTTGTGTGTATGTGGTGCTGGAGATTGAATCCAGGGCATTGCACAAGTGCTCTACCACCAGGCTACACCACCATTATTTTCCATTTTATTTTGAGAGAGGATCTCCCTAAATTTCCCAGACTGTCCTTGAACGTAGGAACCTATGATCCTCTTGCCTCAGCCTCCCAGGTAGCTGGGATTATGAGTGTGCACTACCACTCCCAGCTAGACTTTATTTTATTTTTTTGCAGTACTGGGGATTGAACCCAGGGGCATTCTACCTCCAAGCTACACCCTCAGCCCTATTTTTTTTGTGTGTGTGTGTACGGGTATTGAACCCAGGGGCATTCTACCTCCGGCCTACACTCCCAGCCCTATTTTTTTTATTCTTTATTTTAAACAGGGTCTCACTAAGTTGTGGAGGGCCTCACTAAGTAGCTGAGGCTGGCCGTGAACCCAGATCCTCCAGTCTCAGCCTCCCAAGTACTGGGATTACAAGCATGCACCACCACACCCGGCCCCTGCTCTATTTTTTATTCTTTATTTTGAAATGGGGTCTCACTAAGTTGCGGAGGGCCTCACTAAGTAGCTGAGGCTGGCCACCAACCCTGATCCTCCTGTCTCAGTCTCCCAAGTACTGGGATTACAAGCGTGCACCACCATGTTTGGCTAGAATTAAATATTATACATGTAAAGAAAGCACTTAGTACCTAAGATGCCCTCACAATGTGGTAGTTATTACTATTATTGTTACGGAAAAGACTTTGCTTCTCTAGTGACCGTAAGGACAGATGGAAGCACCAAGGCCTGGATTGGAGGTAGAAGTAAAGAGAACCAACCGGAAAGAACCAAAGGAGAATTGAGTTGCCAGCTCCAAGAGCCCAGGGGTACCTGGTCAGAATGCCCATGAGAGCCCTCATGTAGATTGGTTATGGTCAAACAGTTTCATGCCCTATATAAATGTATTGCCATGTATAAACAATAGACATCTATGTAATCTGGATGGATAAGCATTACCCTTAACATTGGCAACCTACAGGGAGGGAGGTGGAAGTGTGTGTGTGTGTGTGTGTGTGTGTGTGTGTGTCTAACAACTTGTATGTTATTATTCTATGCCTTTTTATTGTTTGATTTTTTTTATAATAAGAATGAGTTCATATGTTGAGTAAAAAAAAAAAAAAGGAAAAGGAAATCAATTTGACTACAAAAGAAGACGAAGAAAAGTACCTGCAGAAACTGCTTGGGATCCAAGTCCTGGCTCCCTGATACCTGGTTAAAGCACCAACCAGGGAAGAGACCACTACATTAAAGGCCCTGGGGAAAAGAGGATTGGAAAGGTTTGGTGTCCTTGTGGTATGTGCTAGTCCCACAAGGGAAAGGCACTGGCTGGCAGTTCCCAGTGTAATAGGAACTGCTCCCATTTTCTAGGCACATAATCCAGGACTAGAAAAGTTCAACAAGTGCACGGAACATCAGAGACCTTCTAGCAATCTGAATTTGCTCCAAGATTTTCTGAGGCCCAGCGTGCTCCTCTGTGCAGTCTCAAGGCTCAGCAGCTCAGCCCAGCTCACGGTGCTCTCTTCTGTCCAGCCCTTCTACGCCTTCAATGGCCCTCTCTTCCAGAGCTGTGGCCTTCCCAGGCCTGCGTCCCAGCCCCGCCCCTCTCTCTGGACGCATCTCTGGGCCCCATCATCACCCGGCGCCGGGCCCTCCCTCCTACCCCCCCTTCTCCTCCCTCCTTCCTTCCCTCCCTTCCTCCCTCCCTCCCAGCTCCTGCACCAGGAAACGGACCGGATCCCAGCAGCAGCCTGACCCGTGAGATCCCTAACCTGGCTGGCGGGCGGGGTTGGAGACGGGCTGAAGGTGGGGGTAAGGGAGGAGCTGGGCCTTCGGGCTGCACTTGGGGGGAGCTGGGAGTAGAGATGGTATCGGCAGGAAGCCCTGGGCCCTGGGGTTCCCCGGAGGACAGTCATTAAACATGGATCCGGCCACACAGCTGGTAGAGCATTGGGAGCAGGGGCCGGTCCCAGGAGCTGCCACCCCCAGCCCTTCTCTGGCCAGACTCTGATCCCTGGCCTTCCCCGCCTGTTTCTGATTCTCTCTCCCCTTTCCAGGGCTCCACGCTGGCTGGGAGGATGAAAGGCCCCAGCTGGGGGCTCCTTGCCACCAGCGCTGGGTCCTAAGAGCTGCCATCCAGGCTGGGTGAGTGTCCCCTTCCTTTCTCTGTCCCGGGCAGCCCTTGCCTTCTCCCATCTTTCTCTTCAGCCCGCCTCCTCCCCATCTTGTACCTCTGCCAATATTTTCACATTTTGCTTCTGGGGAGGTCCTAAACCCCTTCCTGTAGCCATAAAGGTGTATACTGTGGCTGGGATGGGGTGGGAGGAGGTGAAGGGGGTCATAGAGTTGGTGTTCTTTTATTATGAAAATAATCTAAATTATTGTAAAAATACAATTTCCTGTTTTTAATCTGACATATTACAAACACAGTAGCCTCATGTCCTAGCCCCACACCATGACTTAAGTCCCTTCCTTGTTCTTGCTCCTTGGTGACCAGTGGTCTCTGAGCATATTTCCCCATCTCATCTCACTGGGTTGGCCAAACCAGAAATGCCCCTCCTGGGGGTCCGTCCATATATTCCACATGTTCATGCCAGCCTTTCATCCTTGCCCCTTACAGCTGCCCGGATGGCGACCCCAGCCTCGGCCCCAGACACACGGGCTCTGGTGGCAGACTTTGTAGGCTATAAGCTGAGGCAGAAGGGTTATGTCTGTGGAGCTGGCCCCGGGGAGGGCCCAGCAGCTGACCCGCTGCACCAAGCCATGCGGGCAGCTGGAGATGAGTTCGAGACCCGCTTCCGGCGCACGTTCTCTGATCTGGCAGCTCAGCTGCATGTGACCCCAGGCTCAGCCCAGCAACGCTTCACCCAGGTCTCTGATGAACTTTTCCAAGGGGGCCCCAACTGGGGCCGTCTTGTGGCCTTCTTTGTCTTTGGGGCTGCCCTGTGTGCTGAGAGTGTCAACAAAGAGATGGAGCCGCTGGTGGGACAAGTGCAGGAGTGGATGGTGGCCTACCTGGAGACGCGCCTGGCCGACTGGATCCACAGCAGCGGGGGCTGGGTAAGAAGCTTCTCAAATGCTGCTCTGCACATCCCTCTGCAAAGCTGGTCTCCAGGGGGAAGATGGGGGCTTGCAGTGGAGGCCCGGGCAGCTGTGCTGGGAAGGAGGCATGGGGGCCGAGCCCCTTGTTAGGTGGAGTCAGACTGAGATGCCCTCCCTGTGAGCATCACATTGGACTCTGTACTCCAGAGCTGCCATGCAGTAGTCACTGCTCAGGCTCATGGCCCCAAGCAGAGGACAGAATTCACTGTACCCAAGGAGTGCCTGCCGGGGAAAGGTGTGCACCTGAGTATATGGCACGGGAGGTGGGAGGGTCAGAGACAGGTGGTGGTCAGGCAAGCCTTGGCAAATGATGTCAGTTCTGAGTGGAATTTTTCGCCAAGGAAAGGATGGGGTTCACTTTAGGCAGAGAATGCAAATGGGCCAGGCACTTGGGCAGGGGGGGCTGCAGGTGGGGGGATGGGAGGGCTTGCAGTTAGTAGAGCTTTGGCCGGAGAGAAGCTGGGTATGGGGTAGTGATCGCAGTGGATGGAACTGGAACTCTTCCTCTCCTCTTCTCTCCACTCTTTCCTCTCCTGATATCCCTTTCTCCTTTCTCTCCTACTTCCCTTCTCTCCCACAGGCGGAGTTCACAGCTCTATACGGGGACGGGGCCCTGGAGGAGGCACGGCGTCTGCGGGAGGGGAACTGGGCATCAGTGAGGACAGTGCTGACGGGGGCCGTGGCACTGGGGGCCCTGGTAACTGTAGGGGCCTTTTTTGCCAGCAAGTGAGAAAGTCCAGGGCCAGGTGGGGCCAGGTGTGGCTGGGGGCCAGGAGAGCAGGAACAGAACAAGTGAGGTGAATAGATGGGCACAGAACAGGGAAGGGCAGGGGAAAGGTAGTGTGCGAGGGAGCAAGTATGCCAGGCAGGCGGTTGGAAGAGTGAGTTGGAGACGTTGGGGAATGCTTTAGGAAGGTCAGGGGCCAGGAGACAGAGTCATTCCAGGGTCCTGGGGGAGGTGGGAGGGAGGGATCATGCCTTTATGTGTGGGCACATGAAACTACCTGGAGCTTGGTTTGCAGCCCCAAGGAAGGTGGGCTTGCCTAAGGAGTTGCGTCTCCATTGGATGAGTGGAATTTGGGGACTCTAGAAGGCACATCCCTTTGAAATAGAAGCCTGGGGTTCTCAGGTGATTGGGAGAGGTGGCTGTGGCTGTGGGCTGCTTGGACACGCGTGTGCATGTGCACGCGTGCTTGTGTGCATGCTGGGCTGTTTGTCTAATCTGGTGGTGGTGGGACTCTTCAAAGAGAAAACATTCCCTCTTGCAGTGGCAAGAACAAGGGACAGTCCTCTGCCCCTCCTCCCACCCTCTCCTTTCTCCACCTCTTATCCTGATGCCTCAAGGCTGAGGGAGAAACACTGTATCCAGACCAGGGCTCTGGTGCTTCTCTGCAGAAAGTCTTGGCAGGGCTTTGGAGAGAAGAGCAGTTCTGCTGCGGGCCTTGTTCCTCCACCACTCCCCTTCCCTGTGCATCATGCACTTGCTGCTGCCTCCTGGGCTCTGACAGAAGGGCAGGGCTGTGGAGCCTGGGTGGGTAGAGGCTATGGTAGCTGGACCTGCCTGCCACCCTCCCCTCCCACTGGGGCACAGTGATGCCTAAAGTGTTCCCTAGCTCTGGGACCTCTGAACCCAAACTTAAACTCTAAATCGGGCGCTAATTTTCCTTTTGAGGGTGTAGACATAAATGCTGATCGAGAATGCAGTCTGGGGCCCACACCGTATCACAGTGAGACTGTGGATACCTTGAGAGGACCATTCCGGCTCTGAGCCCCATGGGTGTGAGGGTGACAGGTACTCCATGACTGGCCTATTCTGTGTGGTGGGCTTTGGTGCTGCTTTATCAGGGGCCAGGCATATGGGTTCTAGAGTACCAACCATGACTTAGAAGCATTTGTTTCATTGAAGCCACGCTGTTTGCATGGGTGTTATTTGTCTGTACCTCAGAGTCTGAGGATGCTGACTTTAGAACTTACAGTCCTCCAGAACAGATTCATACTATAGCTTTTTCTTTTGAGGAAGAAACGATTCACTCCAGATGCATGCCCTGAGCCAGACCTCACTGCTGCACTTTCCAAGGTGCTAAAATTTGCTGCTCTCCAATGCTGACTCCATTCACAGTGCTCTAGAACCCTGCCTGTGATCCTGAGCACTGATTAGCTTAGCTAGACCACAGTTGTCTCTTCTTGGAGATTTTTACTTGGTCCCAGAATGTGGCAACATAGTTGTGCTCGCTAGAATGTGGGACCAAATTGGCCTCAGGTGTTTAGTCCAGACTTTTGCTTTTGAGAGAGGGCTGCACTTTTTAATGGTATTTATGGGGGAGGTGGTGGACTGCATGTGCCACTTGGTCTGTTGTGAGTATGCTGATACCAGAAACTCAGAGCCGGTCTGTGGCAAGCAGTTGGGGTGGGGGTCTCTGACTTGCTCAGGACAAACTAGGCCAGTGGTTTTCAAACTGCTTGGCAGAGCCTCGAAGAATCCTAGAGGTTGCCTCAGGAGTCCTTGGGGAGATGAAGGGGGTGGGGAGCTGAGCAGGCTGGGCAACTTGCCCTCAAATAGAACAGCTCCCCTTGTAGCTGTCTTACATATCGGGGTTCAGGGTAAGATTTTATTTGCATTAAGGGGTTTGCTGCTGAAAAAAGTTGGAAAACCACTGACTGGACCATCAGCTCCAAATTGGAGCCTGTGCTCCACTAGGTTTGGGGCAGACGCTTCACCCTACCCTCTACCACAGAAGGCCTATCAATGTTAGCATTCCTGGGGGCCAAACAGGCTGCAGGGACCATGGTCAGGTTACCAAAATGCCCTGCTCGTGAGGCCTTCACACCTGGGTAGAAGGAGAGGCTCTTTTCTGAAAGGGTAAAGGGCTTGGTCTGGATTCCCAGAAGAATAGCTTGGATGAGATCACAGTGGGCAGTTTTGACCTGTCCTGCCCTTCTTAGTTTGAGGGGCAATGGAAACCCCAGAGATTCTTCTGTCAGGGAAAACTAGGGACTCTCTTCTAGAGCCATATAGTTCCTTGGGATTAGCTCTTGGCCAAGAAGGCTGAGTATGGCTCCCAATTTTTAAATCCATTTCATTTTTTTAAAAATAAGGGAAATAAATGTAATTGCCATTTTTCAAAGATTAAATAGGTGGAGAGGGTGTTTCTTGTTCTCTATAGCCCAAAGGGACAAATAGGGACTTTGCTTAGGCCAAGGAAGGAGCGGAAGTAGGGCAACTGGGTCTTGCAATTATTAATCCTGCTCCCCACTTATTCTAGAGCATACATACACTATTTTACTTTTTTAAATCATAAAACGGCAGGAGAACAGATTTGGTTAGTTTAGAAGAGAAGAAAAAGCTCTATAAATATAAATATATATTCCTGTATTTTTATTTAATAATTTATAAATACCAAGTTCATTTGACTTTTATTTTTGTGTAATATGTAATGGTCGTATTAAAAAATAAATAAATAAAGCCCAGAAGTTTAATGAGAAGAACTGAACAGGGTTTTGTGACTTTATACTCTCTAGCCTGGGGTCAGAACATTTCTTGATCCAATCATCCCTTCATGACCTTGCTAAGGGCAAGAATTAGAGTTATAGGGATTTGGGAAAGTGTTGAGATTAAAAGAAAAAAAAATCCATTGTTCCATAATCCTCCTCACCCTCCCCAACCCTGGCCAAATACCCAAAGCCAAAAACTGTGTCTATCCTAACCCAAACCTCAGAGGGTGTAGGTATATGGTACTTTGGGACTGCCACAAACAAAAAACAAAAGAAAGAAAACCTACCAAAAATCTTTGCGTGGAATCAACTCCCCAGTTGTGGTATGGCCTCTAATGAGAAGTGTGTGATAATTAGCATTTTTCCCTGATGCTTACTTCAGACTTAGAATAGATCGGGCAGAAATGGAGACCCTGCTTCCTTTCCTGATCCCCTGAGATGTTTGGTTTCAGCCATTTTAATGCAAATTGTTGAATTGGCTGTTAGCTCCAGGATTATTCAGTCCATCCCCCTGCACCTCTAGGACCACTCACAATCACGACTGTCTGTCATCACAGAACAGTGTTCTTAATATTAAATTTCAAGTGGAAATTTCTAATCTTTCTATAACCCAGTGGAATAAATTGGTATTTGGGTTTATGTGTTAAATTGTGAGAAAGTGATTGCTTAGAGGAATCCAGTGTTGCCTTTCCATTCTCTCCCTACAAAAAAATCCACAAGGGAAGCTGTAGTAAAATCAGAGAGTGGCTTGGTGAGCACCAGGAAAAAGGGAATTAGATGCTCTTAATAGTTAATATCGTCAGGTATGCTAGTGCATTTATCTTCACTGCTGTGTGATTGATTGATTGAATGATTGAAATTTAACTAGTTCCAAAAAGCATTTGCAATATCTTACTATAATACACAAAAGAAAAAACAAGAGAAAATATTGATTTTTAAAGTAGGGGTAAAGGGGAAATTGAAATATTACAGTAAGATAAAGCAAAAGGAAAATTAATGCACAGAAAAACATTCTATAAGTCGTTCCCAAATACTAAAGCTAGGCTATGAATTCTGCTTTGAGCTTCTTGGCAGCCAAAGCAAATCGAAAAGCACAATGAGGTTCACATTCCTTTGGGGATTTATGAAAGCCTATCAGTTATTCAAGAAGGGCAAAAGTTTAGTGGCTTTTCTGAGAAGACACCTAGTGATATAGTGGACATCATTCTCTGTAACACCTAATAACAGGTATGTTGAGTTCTATACCACTGTTACCTCTGGGAACACCAAATAGGGATTCAGAAGGTCTTACCCCTTGTTCTATCAGGCTTACCACAATTTATCCCAAATACGCTGCTTTAGGAGGATCACAGGTTCAAGGCCAGCCTCAGCAACCAAATGCTACTTTATGATGATCTAGTTTAATATAGGGCTAAACTTTAAACTACCCAAAGGGACACATGGATTGTTTTCTTCATACAGTTCTCCACAAATGCAATTTCTCCAAATGGCACTTTTGATAAAGTTGGGCAACATTTAGTTACTAGCAAAGGCATTTCTAGCAAATGGATGGATTGTAGATATTCTGATTTACTTAGTAAAAGATCTTTTGAAAACTTAAAAAATTGCCCTAAATGTGGATATAGGACAGATATATAAATACACTATTTATTTATTTATTTATTTATTTGCGGTACTGGGGATTGAACCCAGGGGCATTCTACCTCCAAGCTACACCCCCAGCCCTATTTTTTATTCTTTATTTTGAAACAGGGTCTCACTAAGTTGCAGAGGGCCTCACTAAGTAGCTGAGGCTGGCCGCGAACCTGGATCCTCCAGTCTCAGCCTCCCAAGTACTGGGATTACAAGCGTGCGCCACTATGCCCATCTTAAATACACTAAAAACTCAACCACAAAAATGTTATAATGGAATGCTATGTAGTTGTTTTTCTTTCTTCATTCACTAATGAAACAAATATTCAAGCATCCTCTCTGTGTGCAAAGGACAGCTCCAGGAACTGAGTTAAATGAACAGACACAGATCTCTACCCACATGGTGCTTATATTCTAGGGAAGGAATCAAACAAAAACAAAATAAATTTCATAGTATGCTAGATGATGATGAATACTAATAAAGAAAAATAATTGAAGGAGAATGGAAATATGTAGGTAGATAGATTTCAATTTTAAATTGAGTGGTCAAGGAAGCCCTCATTTCTAAGGTGACTTCTGAGTAAAACAATGAAAAATAAAATTGGAAGTCGGGTGTGGTGGCACACACTAAGGGGCTGGGAATGGAGCTCGGAGGAGGAATGCCCCTGGGTTCAATCCCCAGTACCACAAAAAAATAAAATAAAATTGGAAGAGCTGGGGATGTAGCTCAGTGGTAGAATACTTGCCTAGCATGTTTGAGGCCCTGGATTCAATCTCCAGTTCCATCAAAAAAAAAAAAAAAAAGGTAAAACATACTTATTGACATAGAAAGAAAGATGTTTCTGTATTTTAAAAAAAGAATATGTTAGAAAATTATATACTATGATCCTATTTTGATTATATATATCCCATTTTAATAAAATATGTATTTATACTTCTATGTATTTGCATAAACATTTCAGGAAGAATGTATGTCAAGATATCATTAGTGAATGTCTCTGGGTTGCAGAGTTTATGATAATGAACATAAATATCTGGTACGGAGCTGGGCGTGGTGGCCCATGCTTGTAATCCCAGTACTTGGGAGGCTGAGACTGGAGGATCACAGGTTCTCTGCCAGCCTTAGCAACTTAGGCCCTCCTCAATTTAGTGAGACCCTGTTTCAAAAAAATAAAATAAAATAGTGCTGGAGGTGTGGCTTAGAGGTAGAATGTCCCTGGGTTCAGTTCCCAGACCACCAAAAAAAAAAAAAAAATCTGGTACAGTATTTTATTTATTTTTTTATTTTTCATGGTACTGGGGATTGAACCCAGGGACATTCTACCTCCAAGCTACACCCCCAGCCCTATTTTTCATTCTTTATTTTGAAAAAGGGTCTCACTAGGTTGATGAGTCTCACTATTGCTGAAGCTGTCCTTGAACCTATGATCCTCCTGTCTCAGTCTCCCAAGTACTGGGATTACAAGTGTGCGCCACCATGCCCAGCTGGTACAGTATTTTAAAGCAAGTTCTTCAGGTACAAAATTAAGTTAGCTAATCAGAATGAAAATTAAATAGCCCAGTAGAGGCTCTTTCACACTTAAATGGCCACCCCATTTTTATGTGAGGACAGACCTAGGGAGTTGATGTAAGCAGGGTCAGACCACATTAGAAGATAATTGGGATCTGCTCTAAAATAGAGGTAATTAATGATAAAGCCTCCAAGGTTCTATGTCAGTGCTGTCCAATAGAAATATAACACAAGCCACAGATGTAGTTATATATATATATTTATTTATGTACTGGGGATGGAACCCAGGGGCATTCTACCTCCAAGCTATACCCCCAGCCCTATTTTTTATTCTTTATTTTGAAACAGTATCTCGCTAAGTTGCTGAAGCCTCACTAAGTAGCTGAGGCTGGCCATGAACCCAGATCCTCTGTCTCAGCCTCCCACGTACTAGGATTACAAGCATGCGCCACCACGCCTGGCTTGTTTTATATTTTTTAGTAACACCATTAAAAAATGCAAAAAGAAACAGTTAAAACTAATTGTACTAGTATGTTATTTAGCTAGGTATATTAAAAATATCATTTCAACATGTACCTGGTATTAAACAATTATTAATGAGTTATTCCACATTCTCTTTTTCATACAAAGTCCTCAAAATTTGATGTGTATTTTATACTTTTAGCATATTTTACATTAGACTACATGTTTCAAGTGCTCAATAGCCAAATGTGACTATTGGCTACCATATTAAACAATGTAATTCTAGATCACAGATTATTATAGCAGTAAAAATTTAAAAGCAGATTTTTTTTTTTGCAGTACTGGGGATTGAACCCAGGGGTATTCTATCCCCGAGCTACACCCCCCAGCCCTATTTTTTATTCTTTATATAGAAACAGGGTCTCACTAAGTTGCGGAGGGCCTCACTAAGTAGCTGAGGCTGGCTGCGAACCTGTGATCCTCCTGTCTCAACCTCCGAACTACTGGGATTACAAGCCTGCGCCACCACTCCAAACTAAAAGCAGATATTTAAAATAGGGATGAAACTACCAAGAAGCCAAATACTTATGTTATCTAGTGACAAAACTTTTCCTTTCTGGACAGAACTGGAGATGCCTTTTTACCACTTAATTCTCATTTTCTCAATTCCACTGACCAAAGCTAGGGACGTAGCTCAGTTGTAGAGTGCTGGCCTGGCACATGCAAGGTCCTGGGTTCCACCCCCAGCATCACACACACACACACACACACACACACACACACACACAC
>PVJS01025988.1:0-27388 GCA_004027185.1 Glis glis
CCCCCTCCTCCTCCTCCTCCTCCTCCTCCTTCTTCTTCTTCTTCTTCTTCTTCTTCTTCTTTCTCTCTCTCTCTCTCTCTCTCTCTCTCTCTCTCTCTCTCACACACACACACACTCATAATGGCAAGTGAAAAGAAATAGCCCTGATTGCTAATTGGTCATCCATCCAGCCTGATTGTCAGTCATTCAGCTTCATTAATTGAGCATTCAGAGCAGTGGTCTTCAAATTTTTTCATACCCTTTCTCCTAAAAGAATTAAAAAACAGTCTGTATATCTGTTCCTGTCTTTGCCACCAATGTGGGAGTATCCACAAGAAATTGCCATTGAGGTTTACTACACAGACACAATTTGCTCTACTAAGTAACTAAAATGGCTTCAGGTGGGACCAAACACCATAGTTTATTAGGATGCAAGGAATCTGTTTCTATTTTTTTTAATTCTAGGGTGATTAAATACTAGTTAACATTTATTACATGCCTGCCAGGTGCCAGGCTTTATTCTAGTCGTTATATGATTAATTTCATTTAATTTTCACAAAACTGCTATTAAGTAGGTGCTAGAATGAACCTCACTGTACAGAGAACTGAGGTTCCAGGGGCTCGAGTGAAGCAAGCATCAAATTGGGCGTTTGGGCCCAGTGCCCAAGTCCACTACCTTTGCATTCTCTGTGCAATGACTCTTCCCGCGGCGGCCATCAGGACACATTTGCTTGGAAGCTTGGACGTATCCTTGTATCTCTGTTTTCCACAGAGGTCTCCACACTCCCTGTGGGAAGGGCTGACCCAGCTTTTTGAATGGGGCCTGTGAGCAGGTTGTGCCACAGGGGGGCAGGCATACTAAGTAGTTAGGTTCATGGAGCAGGGGAAGCTGCACCTCACCAAGGGGCAAAGCTACATCATGAATGGTCAGAATGTTCCTTGACTCAACCATCTAAGTGTGTCACTAGAGTTGTGTCCTTGGTGAGCCTCTGTTCCCTTTGGGACTTGACGGCATCACCCAGAGGTAAATGGGATCTGGGAAAGAGGAAGGAAGGAAGGAAAGGAAGGAAGGAAGGAAGGAAGGAAGGAAGGAAGGAAGGAAGGGAGGGAGGGAGGAGAAATGGTAGCTCTTTGTAAATTCCAAAATCTTCAATTTAAGGCAGAATCCAGTTCTTCTTGCAGCAAAAACTGCATAGTCACAGCTGTTGCTAGAAAAAAAGGCAAGTTTAGAGAACTAAATGCTTGTTCTTGTAAGTTTTTATTACTCTTGCCTTTGGGCCAAATTCTCTCATTAGGTTCAAATAAATGTTTTCTATCATGAGCAAGAAAGGTTTTATATAAATTCCATTTCCCAGAACTCTGTGAATGAAATGGAAATTCCCTTTTCTGGTGTGGAAACAAAACCAAACCCCCAAATCTGCTGTCTGATTTCCTAAATTCCCTCTGGCTTTGCTAGGTGGCGCCGCAGGCTAACGCATGGGTCCTCGCTGCCGGGCGCCTTCCCTGGGAGGACGGCAGTGAAGGGGAGGAAGGCTTCGACCTCTTCCAGAGTTAGGATCAGCAGGTCAACCGGCAGGAGACCCCTTGGCGGGGACTCTAGTCTCTGTCATGTTAGGAACTGCATCCCCTTTCCTGGTTGATCGCAGCTGGTGGTGAAGGGGGTGTTCTCGGGCCCGGGGTTTTGTTATTTTTGAGGGAAATTCTGGGGGATCTTAAACTTGATTCTAAATGTGTTTCTGAGTCTCCTAAAATTTGTTCAAGAATTTTGGGAGGAAGGTCCAAGAATGGGACCATACAAGGGACAATAATTAAAAGACTGACACCATCTCCCTCCCAATCTCCCGAAAAGGTCAGTGTGAGGGGAAATCCCAACCCTATCCTTCCCTGGGCCCAGGATGTTCCCAGCCTGGTGGGCACTGGGACGGCCTTTCTCTTCCCTGCAGTGCTCAAAGCCAGCGTGGTGTGGAGGAACAGAAGGCCTGATTGTAGGGAGAGGGTGGCACAGGTCCCACCCTGCGTGGTCTGAAGGACATAGAAAGGCCCACTGACTTAAAAGATCGCTGTTCCCCCCTGCCAGAGGCCCGGAGCTCCCAGCGTACTGACTTCTCTGCCTTCAGCATTCAAGACTCCTTAAAACACAGATGTGATGGGAAGGTTTTAACTGGAAAAGCTGGAGAATGAATCCATCGCACATGGCACCGCTCAGACAGAGCCCGGGGAGGAGCCAGTCCTGAGCAGAGCTGACGGCGGCGCAGAACAAGAGGCGAGCTCTAGGATGGAGACAGCCTTCCCTTACCTGGCACTTCCGCTCACCTCCACCTGCTCTGTTTGGAACCTGGGAGTCAGATCCAGAGCCCAGGTGCCAAGCCTGCATACTCAGAACTGAGCCTCAAGTACTGTCCCTGTCTGTCCATCCACCCACACTGATTATCTATCTACACACATGTCTTCTTTGGGTTCAGACATATTCCTACCTCCTCCTGCCCACCCCTGATAGCCACTTTATGCCTGAGGGAGGGAGACAGGGTCTCCCGGTGGCCATGGGTCCTGGTTGAGGACACAGGGCTGAAGAGGAAGCTCAGTCAGGGGAAAGATCATCTGCAGACATACCAGGAAGGAGCTTTCCTCGACATGCAAATATGCACAGCACATGAGGCAGAGTAGGAAGGTCTTAACATTGCAGGCCAGAGAGCATGTTCCAGAAAACAGGTAGGAGGAAGAAAGCACTTTTAAGAAGTAATATATAAAGTGTCAAAACAGGAACTTTATCCTCCAAGTTTGAAAATAATTACCAAACACACATACACATGCATAGATATACAGTCACAAGAAATCAAGGAGAAACACGAAACCCCAATATCAAAGGGAGAAGGGGCTGAAATGTGTATCTGTGGATTTTGTGTGTGTGAGTTTGCTTCTTCTGAAACTGCCCTAAAGACATTTATTTGAGCAATTATTTCTACAATGCCATGTCTGTCTGTATATAATCCATCTATTTCAACCTTGAGGAATCTACAAGCCCTTCCCACATTTATCTCTGTCATAGCGATGATGCTCCTTTTGGCAGTAAACATCAGTAAACTTAAGCGCCATGAATCATATTTTCAATGTTTAATTAAATTAGGGTCTAGCTAGAGTTTGATTTATTTCAGCCAGAATTAATTTAGACCCTGGTCCACATAAATTTACATAGTTTATTTAACACAGCTCACGACTGTACAGACTGTAAAATCCCAGAGATGGATACAACATGTATTGTCAAACCACCCTCCTTTCAAGCTCTAGCAGAGTGGTAGAACATAATTTCTAAGGGCAACTTTAACCTTAAAATTAGCATCAAGAAGGAAATCTGTTGTATGTTTTAATATGTTTTTATTGGTGCATTGTAGTCTCACATCACAATGAGTATCAGTTTGGTGTTAACATACATGCACACAGCTCTTAGTGTCCCTCCCCCCCGCCTCCCCCCATTGTATTTTTAAATAAAGACATTTATGAGAGTATCTAAAGATACTGAATTCCATGTGTTTTCACTCTAAGAGTTTCAGTGATATGACAAAGTCTCATTACGAATGAGTGGTGCTGGTGTGTGTGTGTGTGTGTGTGTGTGTGTGTGTGTGTGTGTTCCTCTCTTTCCCAGAATGGCCAGAGAAGTTGTAAATTCATAGAGTTAAGCAGCCAGCAAAGAACTCATCTGCTTTGTTCAAATATACTAAATACTGTTTTTTAGAAATAGAGTTGTGAGTCATGCCGATATCACGTTCCTAGAATTCTGATACAAAAGCATCATGATTAATTAGCATTCCCAGGAAAGAGTCACAGATTACAGGAAATGAATTGGAAGGTGACAGGAAGAAAGGGTGGGGAACGCAGAAGGCTATGGCTAGGAACCGGGAGCAGCCAGAGGAAGAGAGTCAGTCATGCTGCGCGTTTAAACTCAGATTTGGCAGATGGGAAATACAGGGTGCAGAAAGGGGAAGGACTGAACGGAGCTGCAGGCCAGAGGGCTGGGGAGTGAAGAGCAGGGTCAGGGGAGAGGGCTGGGAACAGCAGTGAAGCCCCCTCTGCTGCTGGTCGGGCTCCACGGCCAAGCTGCTTTTGTGGGGTCAGGGTTTCGCGGAGCCCTGGAATGTTCAATAGGATTGAATGAGCACCGCTGGCAATTCAGTGTTCATGACTCAGTTGGGCTTGCAGCCTACCGTGGGTGATGTGTTACCCCCAGAAGGGAAAACGAGTCAGAATCACCTGCAAAAGGCACTATGGAATTTACTTGGTAGGAAGAACATTTGCACCCACGCGTGTGTGTTGCAATAGAGTGTGGATGTGTCCTGCTGCTGTCCCTGACCTGGGGGGCCTGGGGTACAGGGTGGGAGGAGCCCGGGGCAGGCTGCATGAGACATCAGGCTGCTTCCTCCTCTTCCAGGTCACTCTTTACACCAGGTTGCAATCCTACACTTCCACAGGAGGTCCATGGCAGGATCAATTTTTTTTTCTTCTCATGAATGGTTTGATGAATAAGAAACATTTGCAAAGGTCTACAAATCCAATTGAGTTTTCATTACATGCTTAATGAACTTATTTGTCAGAAAGAACTCAGTATTTTTCCAGGAAATCTGGAAGGAGTGGGTGTTCTACTTCTAGCAATTCCTGAAAATCCTCATGTATTATTAATTTTCCTGGAGGGAGGGGCTAAAAAGGCCTTTGTTGGTTTGTTGTATGCAACACCAGAAGCATAGCTTTATTTATCTCAAGAAGATAGCCTAAAATTCTTTTTAAAGTCATTTCGATGTGGCTTATTGCATTTTGATGGGTGACTGGGAAGGAGAGGGCATGACGATTGTGTAATTCAATAAAATGTCAGGGATCGCAAATCCCTAAAGGTTGGGGCAATTTGGACTGACTCCTAGGAATCGGGAAGCATTAGCAGACTCCTCTTCCCTGCTGTGTGCCTGGCAAGGGCACCGATGATCCCATCCTGCATGTGATAAGAAGGAAAGTTGGATTTCAGTGAGACTCTAAGTACTGTCTGCCAACCCATCCGCAAATGCTGGAAAGTCCCATATGCATGTGATATTGTTTTTGTGAAAATGATGGCTTTAGTGAATGGAAATAAGATGCCAAGAAAACTTGAGTAATATTTACAACATATCATAGGAGTCAAGACTTGTGTTCAAAACCCAGCTCCTTGATTAAATAGCTGTTTGGGCATGGAGAAATCATGTTCCTCTGGGGCTCAGTTTCCCAGGAGGACTGGGCTTATTAACCAGTGCAAGCCCGCTCGGCTCTCAGCTATCTCCCAAGTCTTCCAAGGTTTCCTTATTATATTTTGGATATATCCTAATAAGGAAATGGAATGAGAGGACAAGAAATTTACTTTTTCCAAATCTCCCACTATCCTTCATATATATACGATATCGTATCTTTCATATAGATACTATGAATGATAATATATATGTAATATGTTACATACATGCTTTCTGATAAAAATCTGTATTTCTAATGCTGTAATCTTGGTCTTGACCTTTTGAATGACATGGGAAGTAGAGCCATACTTGGCCTTTGGCTTTCATAGGTACATTGTGTGTGTGTGTGTGTGTGTGTGTGTGTGTGTGTGTGTGTGTGTGTGTGTATGGTATTGAGGATTGAACCCAGTGGGGTTCTATCAGATTTTTAATATTTTGAAACAGGGTCTTGCTAAGTTGCGTAGGCTGGCCTCGAACCTGTGATCCTCCTGTCTTAGTCTCCCAAGTACTGGAATTACAGGTGTATGCCACCATGCCTGGCTCTTAAGTACGTCTTAAAGAATAGACATCATCACTGAAGCTGGTTGGCTAGTAATTTAACAACAACAAAAGGCACAAATGGCTGTAATATACATCTAACTTAGGACTCTAGAGAACAGAAGGAGTTCTAAGAGGACAGATGCGTGTCGGGACAGTGGGAGAATGGATGGAGCCAGACCTGGTCCTGAGCTGAGAGAACGTGCTTGGGCAGGCAGGTCAGCCTTTCCTGCGACACCTTACTGGTGGCCTTTTCTTTCTCTGGGCATGGAAAGTAGGAAAAACCAACTTTCCTGGCTGGGTTATTATTTGCACATAGATGCGCATGGCACAGTAGAACTTTGAAGTTCCCCAAAAGCAACTTCAGCCAACCCCAAGAGGAGCTCTGGAGCTTAAATGGCCTGTCAGAGCTGTCCCGCCCTGGGCCGAAAGGCCACCCTCAGTGCCTCACCTATATCAGTCACCGTTGGAAGGGCAAGCCCTTGGGCTCTGCAGCAGAGGCAGCTGGAGCTGAAGGCCGAATCTGCCAGCACGCCAGGAGTGTGGCCAGGAGTCACTCCTTGGGTGGAGCTGGGTGGAGCATCTGTACGCCCACCACACCTGTGCCAGAGGCTGTGTCCACTCGTAGACATTCCCCTACTTTTTAAGTCTCCAATTTTTTTTTTTTTTTTTGTGGTACTGGGGATTGAACCCAGGAGCGTTCTACCTCCAAGCTACACCCTCAGCCCTATTTTTTATACTTTATTTTGAAACCAGGTCTCACAAAGTTGCGGAGGGCCTCACTAAGTAGCTGAGACTGGCCGCGGATCCTCTGGTCTCCACCTCCCAAGTACTGGGATCACAAGCGTGCGCCACCACACCCGGCTCTAAGTCTCCAATTTTTATCTGTATTCTTATCTGCCCATAAAGACTACTTCCCAGGCTCTCTTACAGCTAGGCGGGGCCATGTGGCTCCCTTCTGGGATATAGGGTGTTGGCAGAGCTGTGTGTGCAACTTCCACCAGTGTCTTCTTCAAGGAAAGAGTAGGTATTTTCCTCTCTCCTTTTTCCTTCCTACTGACTAGAAGACAGATGTAATGACTGAAGCTCCAGTAGCTACTTGGACCATGCAGTTTCCTTGGAAATGGAGATTGTACATGGCAACCATAGGTTGCCCATTTACCAACTTTACTCTGGCTACCTCCAGACCTCTTGAACATGAGAGAGAAATAATATTCTTTCTTCTTTAAGTCACTCTTATTTGGGAATTTTTTTGTTTCTTATAGCTGAAATCAATTCTGATGGGCACACTCCTATTCTCACCTCTATTCCTTTTGCTAAGGTGAAACATGCTAGGCATGATGGCACACACCTGTAATCCCAATCCTTGGGAGGCTGAGACAGGAGGATCGCAGGTTCGAGGCCAGGGCACAATAACTTAGTGAGACCCCATTTCAAAAATAAAAAATAGAATAGGGCTGGGGTTTAGCTCTGAGGTAGAATGCCTTGGGTTTAATTCCTAGTACCACAGGACAAAGCAAAACTAAACGACCTGTCATTATTGCATGGGAATATAATCAAGTCCTATACCACCTGGTCCTTTCTTGTGTTTTGAAACCCTTAGGCATCCTTCATGGTGGCCTTTATCCTTGGCTGAACTGTGGGCCAAGGGGAAGATGGGCAAACTTGGTTTCTGAGATTACTGGCTTAGAGCTGGGTGGAATGTATGTAGGGCTGAGCTTTGCCAGTGAAAAAGGACAAAGGAGCTTCTACTCTGGCCCATGGCTTGCTCCTTTTCATTATATCCAAAATTACACTCACCTCATCATAACAAGGATTACTTTCCTTCTAAATAAAACTATTTTTATTAGCATCAAAAACTCATTTTCCTCCTAGTCACATACATTTGAATCTATTTTGTGCGAAATAGTGCCGAAGGCCTTTTAGAGGGGACTCAGCTCCTCCTCGCCCTGAGTTACATTGCCAAACTGTATTGCCTTAGCTGAGCATGAAGGGCTTCTGCCCCAATGCCTTTCCCTGTTCTCTGAGCAATGGCTAGGGTAGCATACATTTCACTCCCTTTACATTCCAAAGATTGAGAAGTGGGAAGTGGAGGTGGGAAGAAACGGGAACAATCAGAAGGAGCGACAGTGGGGTACCCACAACCTGTTGTGGGGAATGAGTTCTAAGGTGACCTTTTGTACTTTGTCTCCTAAAATTCACGCCCTTATCCTTGCTCTTGTGTGTGGGCAGGGCCTCTGGTTTGCTTCTAACCAACAGAATATGGCAAAGATAATTAGCTTCTTATTATGTGTAGGCAATTTTACACAATTGTTTTTTACACAATTGTAATTCCTCCCTTGGGAGAAGACTCCCTCCTTTGCTACCTTGGAGGAAGACACTCACCATGGCATGAACTGCCTAGGGAGAAGGTGGTGTGGTGAGGAGCCAAGGGCAGTCTTCAGCCAACAGGCAAGAGGAAATGGAGCCAGACGTGGTGGCGCACGCTTGTAATCCCAGTACTTTGGGAGGCGGAGACCGGAGGATCCGGGTTCGTGGCCAGCCTCAGCTCTCTCTCTCTCTCTCTCTCTCTCTCTCTCTCTCTCCTTAGTGAGGCCCTCCGCAACTTCGTGAGGCCCGGTTTCAAAATAAAGTATAAAAAATAGGGCCGGGGGTGTAGCGCGGAGGTAGAACGCCCCTGGGTTCAATCCCCGGTACCGGAAAAAAAAAAAAAAAGAGGAAAAGGAATCCCTCAGTCCTATAGTTGAATATCGCCAGCGACCTGGAGGAACTCAGAAATGGGTCCTTCCCCAGTCCAACCTTATTGAGGGCCCTCTTAGAACGCATACTGAGATTATCATCTTGGACCAGCTCAGTTTGAATACATGGTATTTGGCTGGGTGGGATTTGTCCACAAGTGGTCACATTCCAAGGGAACTGATATAATCTCTAAGGTGTGATCTTTGATGTCCTCTCCACCCAGTGATGTTTAATCTCTCCTTCCTCCAACTTGTCACATGTCTGCCTCGCTGACCTTCTTTACTGTAACCCATGACATTTGTTGATTTCTGTGTTTGATTAACTTTTATGATGCCTTGTCTAAAGTTTCTATAATAGCAAGGTGCTGGTTACAGATGGACAGGAGAATTTGTCATCTCTATCTCCTCCCTGATCCCCCAGATTATTAAATGTAATTATTCTGCAAATTATTATATCAGACCGTGTTGTTTTTGTGCGAGAAGACTGTTGATCAGGAAGCTGTCTGGTGCAGCGATCTTCCGTGGCAGGAACCACGGAATAGTTTTCAGGGAGCTGCTTTAAAGTGGCAACCATCAGTGGCAAGACTCAGGAGCAAGTAGCGTCCGCTGGAGCAACCCCAGTACAACCTCGGATGAGACTGCAGCCAACACCTAACTACAGCCTTGTGGGAACCTGTGCAGAGGATCCAACCAGATTTATTCCTGGGCTCCTGACCCATAGAAATTGTGAGATTATTGAATGTATGTTGTTTTAAGCTAGTAAATTTCTGGTAATATAGTTACACAGCTAAACCCTGAATAAGAAATTTGGCTTTAGAAAAGGAAAGAAAATGCAAATTCCTGTGATGAAGATTTTTTTTTTTTTCATGGTACTGGGGATTGAACCCAGGGTCATTTTACCTCTAAGCTATACCCATAGCCCTATTTTATTTTTTTATATTGAACAGACTCGCTAAGTTGCTAAGGCTGACTTCAAATCTACGAGCCTCCTGACTCAGCTTCCCAAGTCCTGGGATTACAGGTGTCCATTGCTGTGCCAGGCTGATGAAGACTTTTGAGAGGAAAATAACTGGGAGCGATACAAGGTGAGGACAATGCTTTGCTCTGTATGCGAGTATTTCCACATTGAAAAAGGTTGGGTGCTAAAAAGGAAGTTGGAAATTCTACAGTCTAGGTATGAAGGTAGCTAGACTAGAAAGAAAAATAACTGGGAATTAGCAAGAAAAAGGCTGTAAAGTTTTGTGACAGAGAAAGGGGACAGTTGATCTCTTTTAGGATGGGAAGATCAAAGCAAAGCAAAAACCTATATTTAAAAAAAATCTATATGTAAAAAAAATGACCAACTTTGGGTTTTGCATCCTGATGTGGGAGAAGGGGGACGTTGGTGGTGAGAGGCGTGGGGTGTTCTGCCCTCAGGCTGTGGGTAGAGGGTGGGAGAAGCATTCAGGAGAGGGGTCCTTCAGGGGCAGAGCAGTGGGGTGAGTGCACAGTCTGGGGCCATGGGCTCTGGGTCAGAAGGCCTGTGTTTGAGTCCCGGATCTACCACACATTAACGGTGTCACCTTGGCCAAATGATTCCAGGCCTTAGTTTCCATGTCTGCTAAATGGGGCTAATTATAATACTGGCTATTAGGTTTATTGTGTTGGGTCAATGAGGTCCAACCTGGCACATAATAAATGCCTAATCAATGATAGCTTTACAAAAGTAATAACTGCATGCAGAGCCATAAGATTTGGTCAAGCTTTGCTTTCCAAAGTACTTGTAATGATCAGGAGCAAATCATTCCACCTTTTTGAATTTAAATTGTCCACTGTGGTGTCAGGATTGCTCCAGCCAGTGATTTTCTCCCCTGGTTGATATTGATATTATCTGGGGGATGTCATTGGTCAGGGGTTCGAAGAGGTCCGTACAAGGAAGGCAAGTGATACCTCAACTTAGCCCAGGCGGGTTCTTGACCTAATTGCTGGAAAGAATTCCAGGATGGATTAAAAGCAAGGCACAAAGATTTATTAAAGAATAGCAAAGGTATACACACCCCAAAGGTAGGGTGTTTGTGACCCTCACCTCTCAGAGAAAAGAAGATGACTGACGCACCCAGTGTTGAGCTCTTTGACTGTATCTCATTTTCCTGGGAAGAAATGTGCAGGTTCCCGGGGAAGTTTCTTTGAAAATTAAATCCCATGTCAAGCTGGGCGTGGTGGTGCACTCTTGTAATCCCAGTACTTGGGAGGCTGAGACCGGCGGATCCGGGTTCGTGCCCAACTTCAGCTACTTAGTGAGGCCCTCTGCAACTTAGCTGTTTCAAAATAAAGAATAAAAAAATAGGGCTGGGGGTGTAAGTTGGAGGTAGAATCCCTCTGGGTTCAATCCCCAGTGCCAAAATAAAATAAAATAAAATAAAGCAAAATAAAATAAATCCCATGTCAATCATTTAAAATTTGGGATTCAGAATGTGTCTTCTTGGTCAAGCAGTCTAGCCATAAATCAGTTGTGGGCACATTGTATAAGTCTCTGAATCTGGTGACATTTAAATTGAGTTTTTATTCTAGTTGATCTGGTACCAGCATATACAGGGGGTTGTGTTCACTTAACTAAAGGGACAAGCATGACTGGTCATGCTCATAGATCCAGGTCTCCATCTGCCAAGGATTTCTTTTTCTCTCTTCCCAAGAGCTCACCTATCTGAGAGAGATTTAGAATGTACTACTGCTTGGGTCCCACCCCTAGAGGTTTGGATTTAATTGGTCAAGAGTAGGGCCTAGACATCGGGATTTTTAAAAATCCTCTAGGTGATGCTAATGTCTATCCAAGCTTGAGAATCACAGCTTGTCCTTTATCTGTTTCTTAATGTTTGTTCCTGATTGTTTGTGTCTTTGTTTTGCTTACCCAGCTAGATAGCAAGTGTCTGTGGGTCTGTAGCCTGGCAGAGCAAGAGCACAGGGAACCAGAAGCCCAAAGGCATGGCTTCTCTATCTGGTCTTCCCTAACTGGCTGTGAGGCCCTGGGTCATAATAACATTGAGCATGTACTACCTGCTATTCCAAGCACTTTGCACACATTAATTCACTTATTCCATCAGCCTGATGAGACAGGTTCAGGGTTAATAATAACACAGAGAAGTTAAGTCATTTGTCCAAGGTCATTACACTGTGTTTCTGGGTGTGAACCTTGGAGACCTGAGCTATGACCATGAACCACTCCACCCTCCTGGTGACGTGGGGCTGCTTTTGATTTTATTCATTACCAAGTAGAGGAGCCGACTGTCTTGGGTCTCTCCCTGCTACAATTCTGCTGCCCCTACTTGCTCCAAGCAGAGATAATACATGGAGTAAGTAGTCTGATGCTTCTCAGCCATAGATTGATGGTTAAATCAAGGAAGTGATTTCAGACTAGGATGGAAACAATAGGCAAAGAGGGCATACAGGTGGAAGTTGTTACCCAGCGGCCCTGCTTGCACAGGTGACCAGGTTAAAGGGATAATGTGACCTTCACCATCATGCCTCCCTCTGTGCTTTTGGCCTTCTGTTTAGGCAAGCAAATGAGCAGAGAGATGTGTTAGAGTCAGTTAAAGGATAGTTTAGCCTTGGATGTGGAAAGCTGAATTTCCCCATTATATAGGGGACTTGGGGAAATAAAGCCTAAAGATAGAGATAGGATAAGTGGATGACGTGGCCTAAAAAGGGAAAAATAATTCGAGGTGATTGGAATATTCTATGGCTTCTGGGTTTTAAGATGGTAGCATCTGATGTTCAGTCTTAAGCCAATGCCTGTGTTGTTCAATTCTCCTTCATTAGCACTAAATTTTCCACCAGGGTCTGTTACACACTCAGATGAACAGGAGGCAGACCTTCCCAGGACACTGCAAGAGGGAAAAGGATGACTTTATGTTGGAAACATTCACAAATGAACCCATTTTAAATTAACAAATGCCCCAAACTACCCACCCACCTAGATTTGGGATGAAGCCCCCACAGGCTGGTCCCCAGTGACTCAGTCCCATTACCAAGAATCGCTTGCATTCAGGCTATTTCTACTTCATCCAAAAGGTTTTCAATTACCTTCAGAGTCAACAGGAAATTAATCAGCAAGTAGAAAATTGAAAGAAGATCTGCATCTCACTGTAGGAGTCATTAAAATAAAAGCAGATTTGGCAAAATGGTTAGATTTTTTTTTAAATCTCTCTCCTACCCCCTACTTAAGTTGAAGATTTCAAAACTGAAGGCCAAAAAAGCAGAGGTTCCCTGGAGGATCGGGTACACATTGTCCTAGGACCTGCACCCTGTCACATCCAAATGCCCCCCTTTACTTTGTTGAAAAGCCCCTGGAAACCTGACCATGCTCTGACACGGTCTATTTAAAACTTCCTGGACTCATCTCAGCCACATCTCTGTCTTGTATTGTTTGCCTCTCTCCTCTGAGCTCTTGGGGGAATGAGGTTTTTTTCCCTTGTTTTGGAATGATTTTATTTATTATTGTAAGCTGGGGTGGAGAATGTACTTCCTTGCTTATCACACAGTGGTGTAGAAATATTAAATAATGATAATACCTGGATGCAGTAGAGAACATGAAACGCTGCCTATCATGTAACCTTTGCTCTGCCAGCCTGAATATCTGGGGAAACAGCTTCTCTCTGTCTTCCTTACCGTGGGAGCTAAAAACGCGAAGACCCTCAATTAGAGAAGTGATATATGGAATGATGGTGAGAAACATTTTCTCATTCTCTTCTACTAGCTCCTGACCTGTTGATCTGAAAATGGTCCTTTCCTTAGAAATCCCTGTGTTCTATCCTCAGTACCATGCAACAAAAAACAAACAAACAAGGTCCTCTCCTCTCCCTGCCTCAAAGTGATGGTGAGGAGAATGGGCGCGGAGTGTGTGCATTTTTTGTTGGATCCTAGTTAAGACCCTGGGGTTACAAATAACAAAATCAACTCAGGTGGACACCAGAAAGGTAGGATGCTGAACAGAGAACCATGAGGGTTTCTCATAGAACCCAAAGGCAGCCTCAAGCTGTGCTCTCTCTCTCTCTCTCTCTCTCTCTCTCTCTCTCTGACTTTCATCTTTGTTTCCTGACCCTTACTTAATATGAGTTTGACAAACACAGGGATTTTGTCTGCTTTGTTTCCTGCAGGCTTGCCTATGCCCAGAACTGTGCCTGGCATAGCGCAGATGCTCAAGCAGGGTTGATTACTATATTTCTCCACAGAGCAGCTTCCAGTATTCCTCTCTGAGCACGCCAGAATTTCTATCTTTGAATCTCAGGTTGGTGTCAAGTGTCCACTCTCCGTCAGACTTTGACCAGGGGATGGTGCTTCCTAGACACTATGATTGAGGCCAAGGTGCTATTTGCAGCACCCTCTCTTTTCATGAGAGTCTTTGGAGCCAGGTAGATACCCTCACATGTGTTTAAAATTGGATGGGTAGTTGTGGCAGGTCCAGACAGCTGGTGGGAAGTGCCAGGTGGTAATTCCCAATAGAGCCATTTTATTTTTTTGACACATAGCAAACTCAAGGGGACTCCATCTGTTCCCACAGCATGGACTTGCTTGTAACTTTGCTGGCAAACACTTTTGTCTAAGAGGTGTTCACTCTGTTTTTTAAAACATATCTAATTATTAGGAAATCCATCCATGTATCTGTCTTGAATTCTACCTCCATTGATCTGACTGAGCTCTACCTTTTGGAACCATGGAGAATAAGTTTCTCTTCTATGTGAAAACCCTTAAAAATATTTGAAGAACAAGATTATGTTGCTCTGAAGTCTTTTCCTTGAGGTGACAAATAAATGCTGTCCGCGTACCCCTTAGATTGTATCTAGCATCACCTCTCTCATTCCTTAAAAGTGATGGAATCAGTAATTCTACCATAGATGGGGGATGGGCCTCCTAGATTTCATATTGAATTATCTTGGTCCCCACCCAAAGGAAAGACTTCATGTGAGTGCTCAGGGTGTCTTTCTACCACCGTTTATACACACGATAGTTTCCATCAATGGCGACATCCACTGGGGTCAACAGCTAAAGGAGCTTAAATGCATTAACTGGTTACTCTGGACCGATGAAGGTCAAATTGGTAACCTCTGGCTGTTCTCAAGCTCATGATATATTTATGAAATCTTCTCTTTCCAAGTCTAAATATATTTTTTAAAAACATGCAATTTATATCGCTTAAGTATTTAGAAAGCACTGACAACACGTGAGGAATTGTATTAACTGATAGAATAACAGAAAAAGGACAAGATTTCTACCTTCAAAGAATTTGTAGTGAAACAGAATAGAAAGCTGAGTGGATATATGATTGTAACCTAGGATAAGTGCTATGACAGAAGTATAGATAAGGACTGTCCATGAACGCAGCAGGAGAGCGCTCAGCTTGGGGTGGGAAGAGGGTTGGGAACTCAGGATGCTCAGGTGGTTGTCTGATATTTCCATTATCATTTTCTATTTTTTTGCTTTTTCAGTAAATTCTTTGTATAATTAATTTACTGTAATTAAAAGCAGTATGGCTGTCCTGCCACAGTATCCATAATATGAAAATGTATTACTTCTTGCCAGTATCGATAGTCCATTTGTACAAGATGTGAATTTGTGATTGTCACTCTGGAATTCACATAAAGTACAAGTGTTATTTTTTTATGGTAAAAACCACCAACAAAAAAACTCAGGTGATACCTGAGATGAGTTTCAGAGGATGATTAGGAATAAGCCCCATGAAGGATAGGTGAAGGAGGAGACCAGGTTGACACAGGATTCCTTCACAGCATGGGAGGAGCATGGAATCAGAGTGCGGGAGCTGCAAGACAAGAGACAAAGCAGGACAGTGTGTGCTGCCTGTAACAATGGGCTTTTTGCTATGGAACAAGCCACCTCTGAACCCCAGTGACTTCAGAAAGTAAGTATTATTGTTCATGAGGCAATGGGTGAGCTGAAGAGTTCCGCTGACCTGGCCCAGGCCTGTCTGATTGCTGCTGGGCTGGCTCTCATGTCAGGGATCAGGGGACAGGCAGGGGCCTGGCTGGTCTTGGATGGCCTCATTCATGTTGGCAGTTGGCTGGCTGTCAGTTGGATGCTGAAGGGATGTGTTTCTCATCCAGCAGGCTAGCCTGGGCTCGCTCACACGATGCTGCCTGAGAGGGAGTAGGAACATTGACCGGCCACATGAGACCGAGGTCTGGAACTGGCACACAGTCCATCACTGCTGCCACATTTTATCAACCAGGGCAAATCACAAGACCACTTCAGATTCAAAGGGCAGGGACACAGATCACCTTGTGGTGACAGATGCTCCAAGGCATGGTTTCAAAGGATGCATATATAACAAAGGGTAAATAATTACAACCATTTCCATCAATCTAGCGCAAGGACCTTAGATGATTTTATCTTGACAAAGATGGGGCGACATCAAAAGGATATCACATTTTTAAAAGTTGTTTTTCATTTACACATGGAACATTTAAACACATTATCCCTGTTTTTAAAAAGGGCATCAGATAAGGCTTCTGTCAACTGTGACCTTGTTAGGTGAATGAGGCAGGTGACATTTCCCTGGACACCACCTTCCAGGTCCTGCTGCATGTGGATGAGGACCAGTTCTCAGCAACCTGTGTCTCTGCTGGTTCCGTTAATTAGAAAGTCATATGAATCTCTGCCCATGAGACCATTTTCTCCACAAGGACATAACAAGAAGCATTGTTAACTACCTCATGAAATCTAGCTCCTCCATGTTTATAGCTTTCCAAATGGATTCTGCCCTAGTAAGCCTGTCAGAAAAGAGAATGGGGTTGGCAAGTCCAACTGGGCTCTCTAAATCTCCCTGTCCTGTCACCCACATCTTCTTTAATGACCAATTCTAGAAGGTCACTCAAGTTCTGTATTATAGTGACTATTAATTGGGGCATCCACATTGATCTACCTTTTGAGAATTGGAATCTGGTTGCCTACCATTGGCAACATTCCTTAGACACAGTGAGCAGAGCTTCCATTATTCCATCCCTTGGTCTTCCCATCTCCCCAGATAAAAACCCACCTGCCCCAGATAAAAAACTCCCCAGATGATGAAACCCACCATTCCCAGATAAAATCAAGTCCTACACTTGATCTCATTCAGATCTGCCAGGGAGGCTAGCCAGCTCTTCTTGTGGATGGATCTTCAGTTCTCTCAGGCCAGGAGTTTCAGTCTTCCTACCTGATAGGAGGAAAATAAAAAGAAAGAAATGAAAAGGTGAGAAAAAAAGGGAGAGGGAAATTAAATGTGTGATCTTTTGTCACTGATTTATATTGCACGGTTCACCCTACATGACAAACCTTTAATTGTTTTGTGCATTTTATTTAGCACTTAATTAGAAATAAAACTTTTTGGAATTTATTTTTGGAACTAATCCTGAGAAACTGCTAGTAGTGGTTATATTTGGGGACAAGACCTGGGGCAGACTAGGTGGGGGCGGGAGATTTAGATTTTCCTTTGGATTTTTTCTCTCCTGGTTGAATTTTTTAAGCATGCCTAGGAGACCTACTTGGAAAATAAAATTATGGAAAGTGTTTCTCTTCTGTTGTTTCTACAAGAACACCAAATATTATATCTAAGTAGAACATTCATTTTGTGCCAGGCACCGTGCTTCTATGTTCTCTCCATAGTATCTATGACCCAAGAGAGGAGGATTTCCTGTACTTAGTTTCATATGAAGAAACAAAGGCACAGAACAGTTATGTAACTTGTCTAAAGCCACACAGCTCTTAAGAATCATGGCCAGGATTAACCACAAGTTTTCTATGACTCCATAGTCAAGGTGTTGTTCACTATGTGATGGTGATTCCCTCCATTTTCTAATGGACACCCTTATAAAATTTGGGGTCATCAGAGAGCGCCTTGGACCGCCACCTAACTTCTTATGGCCACTCCTCCCAGTTCTGGATCATTAGCTTTGGATGGAATTATAGTCACAACATCTTTATGGGAGTCTCTCAACATTCTCTTTTCCCCCCAAGCTTAGAAAAATCTTACCCTTAGTGTTGAGAGCTCATGTTCAAACTGAGCTGGTCTTTTCTCTACTTTTTAAAAACATTAGCGGACCATTTTCTTCCTAGTTGCTATTCTCTTTACCAATTGGTTTGACCCAAATTAGGCTCAGGATAACCATTGTCCTTATCACCTTTTCAGACTTCTGAGAGATAAAGTGGTTGTAGGCCACACGAAGAATGTATTGCCCATGTTGTTCTTAGCTGACCCGACCCCTTTCCAACCACACAATAAAATGCTCGGAGTCCTCATTCTGATGGTTACTTTGAGCTTTGTTTGTTTGTTCATTGTTAACCACAACTGAACTCTATGTCTGGGAATAGTTTCCAAGTTTCTGGAAATAGTAAGTGGCTCTCCAGCTTTCTTTTGTTGCTATTATCTCAATTTTGAAAAGAAATTCAACCTCAAAACCCTCTTTGATTCCTCTCTCTCACTTGATCCCCCACCCCCATACTCAAGCAATGACTCTTCTCTCTCCAAAATATCTCTTATACCTTACTTTCATAACTATTTTTGCCACCGTTGATAAAACAAGTTCAGGTTTTGAAACCTACTGTGTGGCGGTAACTCCTGACCTGGACCAATCGACGTGCAACTTTCTCCCCAGTGTCCATTCACACTGAATAGTGGCTTGACCCTGGCCTCACTGACCCAGCTTCCCTTTTCAGTGACTGGCGTCGGAAGGGGTGTGTGACCCAAATCTGTGCTAACCAGTGTGGATGGAACATCTCCGGGCCTTGGAGAATGATTTCCTTGCTCCTATAAATAAGAAGAGCTGGTTTCTTTGTGTCCTTTGGATGTGTGGCATTTGAATGTGACAGCAGAGTCCCCAGAGACCATTCCTCATGGGCAGCACCTGAAGTCGGCCCTTCCTATGCCGTTCTTGCTGTGTGAAAGCTGAACTGTTATTTTATTTTAAATATAATTTTTATTGGTGCACTGTAATCATACATCATGATGAAGTTCACAGTGATAGAGACATACATGCACACCGTCCTTGGCTCCTACCCTCCTCCTTCCCCTTCCCCGTACATGATATTGTGATTGGTGTTGATAATTTCATATATGCACATAGTGTCAATTGAACTGTTTCCTTCATTGAGTCTCCCACCCCTCACCCACCTCTCTCCCTTAGCCCCCCTCCATCACTCCACGGGGGTTTCTCCTCCTTTGTCTGGAGTCCCTTTTGTATCCTAATTTCTCCCTAGTTTCCACCTATGAGAGAAAACATATGACCCTTCATTTTTTCTGACCGGCTAATCTCACTTAGCATAATATTCTCTACTTCCATCCATTTTCCTGAAAATGACATAATTTTGTTCTTCTTTATGACTTTATGATTGTGTATATATCCCATAATCATATTCATAATCCATTGATCTATGATGAACACCTAGACTGGTTCCATATCTGGTTATTGTGAACTGTGCTGCTATAAACATGGATATGCATATATCACTATAATATTCTGGCTTCAATTCCTTTGGAAAGATACCCAGGAGTGATATTTTAAAATACAAAGCTTCTCAAAAGATACACCAACTTTTCTGACTATAGAGTTCCCACTTTCCATCTTACTCACACTGTATCATCCACTCCAAACAAGAAAACCCTTTATGATTTCATATTTCTCTTCTAGTTTTCTTAAGTGAAGGGAGTTGAGAATTAGCAGCCAGGGTCCAAGATGGTAAGAATCTGTCTAAGTCTGTAACTTGTGACTTCCTCACATGTGTTATTTTAATGATATTCCCTATTTGGTCATTTTTATGTATTCCACAAATATTCACTGAGCACCTCCTGTCAGGTGTCTTGCTATACTCTGGACATACAAAGTGACAGGAGTAGGAATCAGTTTCTGCCATCAAAGTACTTGCAGTCTAGGGGAGGAGAGTGGCGGGCAGTAACTCTGCCTCCTCAGTAGACCCCCCCCTTTCTTGTTATCAGAATCTCAGTTTTATTCAAAAGTAATGTGTCCATGTGTCCGGCCAGGGGGATGATTTTTAATTTACCTGGGAGTGAGCATATAAATGAAACTTAACTGGAAGTCTGTTGGGGATATGGGGAAGGATTTTCTTATGATAAAAGTCACCCTTGCTTCTTGGGGCCCTGCTATAGGAGACCATGATGTTTGGAGCTGTGGCAGTTTTCTTGAGATTGAGAGAAAGGCCTGCCATTGGGTTGCTCACCAGTGCCAACTTCACTGAACTGCTGATCCAACTTTGCACCAGCCTATGTTTAGACCAAGAGTCTTTCTTGATTAAGCCACTGTTGTTTTTTCTAACTAAGGCAAGAGAGAGGCATGGACATACGTATCTGAAATATTGTACAATAAATGTAATTGTAGTCATGGACAGGAAGGAAGTATAGCTTAGAGGTATATGAAGATAAAAAATACTGTGTCTATAGCCCTAGGAACCATAGTCCAGGAGGAATAAGATGCAATTAATGCATATTTATAGTGTATATGACAAATGCAGCACTTGGAATATGCACAGTGTCATATGAGGTCACCCCAGAGGAAGAGCTGACCCAAGGGTCTGTAATGTTCACTCATGATGAGAGGGAGCTGGACACATTTTCAAGAGGGTCACAGATGCCACTTTGTGTCCTTCTTAGTGCATCACATCAGTGGGCACATGGCGTCCATTTGTCCCATACCTGAGAATGTTAATTAGATTACAAGGATTGGGAAGTGTTTTCCAGTTTCTTCTCTTTAAATTTACTACTTCCCTTGTCATTAGTATTTTTTTTTTTTTTTGTGGTACCGGGGATTGAACCCAGGGGCGTTCTACCTCCGCGCTATACCCCCAGCCCTATTTTTTTATACTTTATTTTGAAACCGGGTCTCACAAAGTTGCAGAGGTCCTCACTAGGTAGACACAGAGAGAGAGACAGGGAGAGAGAGAGAGAGAGAGAGATCTGAGGCTGGCCGCGAACCCGGATCCTCCCGTCTCCGCCTCCCAAAGTACTGGGATTACAAGCGTGTGCCACTACGCCCAGCCTGTCATTAGTATTTTTGAGAAGATATTTTCAGACTATGTAGATATACCAGTTCTTATCAAAGTTTTGCCCAGTAGCTTTAGCACCTATTGACAATTTTTATTGAATCAGTTACTACAAGGATGTGTGTAAAGTGACTTTTAAAGCTCTCTTATTCCTTCTCTATTTCATGGGCATTCTATAATAGGAGCAGCTTTTCCCCTCATTCATGCATTCATTCATTTATTCATACCAGCATGAAATCATAGATTCCCATTTTATTCAGCAGGTAATCTGTAAATGTTATTTACATTCCTGCCACTTAATTGTCCTTACAAAGATAGACAAGGCCATCTGAAGCAGAGCTGGAAGCTGTATAACTCAGCTCAAATTATCCCAAATATGGCAGTGGGAGATATTCTTTGAGAATCTCTTTAAGATATTCCAGGCTCATCTTGAATTTTCCTGCCCTAGCCATGAAACCAGCCATTCTCCACACAATCTTTTTTTTGTTTGTTTGTTTGAGTGAAGAATGGTGTGGTATTTAGAAACCAAGATCTGGCACTAAATGTGCTCCTTGCTACTGTGATAGACTATCTCCTAGGCCTTCTTAATGGGCATAAGAAATAGATGTATGTATACACACGTATACACATATCTATAACTATGCAAATATAGATATAACATCTATGATATATATAGAAGTAAAATATATATCCATTTCTCCTTTTCTGTGGTTAGAAAACCAAGTATCTGTAAAAGAGATAGAATATATCTAATTTGTGTGTGTGTGTGTGTGTGTGTGTGTGTGTGTGTGGTACTAGGGATTGAACCCAGGGGTGTTCTGCCTTTCAACTACACCCTAGCCTCTTTTTATCCTTTTTATTTTGAGACAGGGTCTTGCTAAATTACTGCATGTTGGCCTCAAGCCTGTGATCCTCCTGTCTGAGCCTCCCAAGTACTGGGATTACAGATGGGTACCACAATGCCTGGCCAGAATATACCTATTTATGTAGGAAGAAAATAAACCATGAGTTTATACTGATACCACCAATTCTAATTTAACATGCCTTTCTTTGCTGGTGAGAAATCTAGCCCCATTATCCTCAATGTATTTATTTATTTTATCCCTAGAGTATATTAAAAGCATTCTCATAATTGCTGACCCATATGACTGTGACAAGCAACTCAACTCACTAGACATGTATTTAAAGTCCTAATTATCTTCAGTCTAATAGTACACTTCTGCTATAGTATTTTTGGCCACTTATTTGTTTACACTTGTTTCCCTGCTAGATTATGAATGTCTTGAAGGAAGGGACAAATTCTTATTTTTCTTAAATTTCCAAAGGACATTTATATGCACCAAAGGACCTGGTATATATAAAATATTCCAGAAATGATTGTTGAATAAATCAATAAGTGAACAACTCAATCAATTCTTTCCACCTCCTTTAGGAGGAAGTCTACCATCAAGGCTTTTTACTAATCCTATATCCTGTATTCCCCTAAATGGGTCCCCTTGCATACAGAACCTACTATCTACACCATATACCTTGGATTCTCCCACTCTGGTCTTTTACTTATACTATTCTTTTTGTCATAAATACCCTCTCTTTATCCTTCTCAATTAAATTTCACTTAAATAATTGATCTCCCTTCTCTCTTTCAAATCAAAATGCTCATAACATATATCTCTAAATGACTAATCTGGCATGCATATATTAACATGCATCATAGACATTTTGTGTATGTGCTCAAATGTTACGTATTTCAGATTGCCATTTGCCTATCATCTTCAAGTCTGTGCTGTACCCAGGGCAGTGCTATAGAAGTAGATGGCAACACACGAATGCTTGCTAAATGAATGAGCACATAGTAGGTGGTTGTCAGTCATGTAAGTTACTCAGGTAAGTTAGGATGAATACACTACTATGTTGAGTTAGGTAAGTTGTCAATCAGGTCAGTTAGGCTCAATATGCTGCTATTATATTTAGCTTCTTCTGAATTTATCCTCTTATTTGCATTTTTTTTCTTTTTGCAGTACTGGGGATTGAACCCAGGGGCCTTCTACCTCCGAGCTACACCCTCAGTCCTATTTTTTATTCTTTATTTTGAAACAGGGTCTCACTAAGTTGCAGAGGGCCTCAATAAGTAGTTGAGGCTGGTGGTGAACCTGCAATCCTCCCATCTCAGCCTCCCAAGTACTTGGATTACAAGCTCTTATTTGCGTTCTTAATTCTTACATTCCATTAATCTCATTAGCCTTAAAATACTAGCAATGTTTTCCTCTTGATTCTTTGGAAGTAGTGGTAGGACCAAATGCCCTTCCTATGAAGGACTCACGGGCTTCAAACATTGAACCAGATCCTGAAAATCTGTCCAGAATCACCAAACAGATGGCTGACTTCATCTGGATACCAAGTGTCTTCTTGTCCACTCTTACACAGATGTCAGTTTTATCTGTGGTGAGATAAAGAGATAAAAAGGCTCAACTCTATTAACTGGTGTCTGTAGATTTGTGAACAGTTGTTAGACAGTGAACCACCATGTCTCTCTGGTTATTTCTGCTTCCCACCTAGTGATTTATTTGCTCCAAACAATTTCCCTTTGACCTGTTCAGGGCTAGCATAGCTAAAAGGTATTTTAAACACAAACCAAGTATTTTCGGCCATGGGGATAAAATAGTCAATTCAAGTACAGTGATCAGTTTCCCAGGCCCTTTGGAAACTCCCTTCATGGTTCAGATTACTATCTAAACTCTTGTGGGTCTTATCAGAAGTCTCACCTTCAAAGGTCAATTTGCACTACCAAAATATCATAAATTCCAGACCCTGGGATCTGAAGCCAACATCCCTGGGATACTTTTTATTGTCTTCAAAAACCGAAAGTCATCATTAATTGTCAATTTCCTATGAAGATAAACATTCTCTTCCTAAAAGTGTTTTTCAATTCACCAATTTTGAATTGATCGTATTTGCATTCAGGTTCCTGCATTTTATGTGAATGTTCTCCCCTGTGGAGACGGGATGGCTTGCTCTTCATTTCCCTCAGCTCATCTGACCCTAAGTCACTGTAGACTCTGTAGTTTCCTGTAGCAAAGGAGTCATCGGATAATGCAGAGCACCTCTCCCCTCCTAGGCAACGGTCACTAGGTGACAATGAGCTGGGGCTCTTCATCCAAGCAAGATCCACTTTACAGAGAACCATGATTGTTGATTGAGGCCAGATGGGGACAGAGCTAGAAATCTTATCTATCAGTTCGGCACAGAAGAGTCCCTGTCCTTTTATAGGAGAGTCTCACCAGCCTGAACCAATTCTCACTGCATCTTTGGAGGTTTACCTTTGACAACCACAGTCCACAGAGGTTTGTTATTCAGTCAGGCCTGTCAGTCTCCCCCATACCCCGTGGAAAAGCAACTCAGCTGCACCACAAACGGTTTTCAGTCCAACCTCATGTCTTACCAAATTTTCCAGCTGGATGGACAACATGTCCCATGAGGTTAAACGATGTAACCCTAGGTTACGGAGTGAATCAGTTGCTCAGCTATGCTATAAAATGTGGGCCCATTCTGGCTCCCAGGACTTCTCTTCAACCAGCAGACCACATGGTCCCTCTTCCGCAATAGGATCAGCCTGTCTGCAGAGAAATGGAATTAAGCTATTAGCAAGTGGTTTCAGACTCTTGCAGAAGCACCGGCAACAATAGCCACTTCTACATAACGTTTTAAGAGAGCTGTTTGTTTTGGCAATGCTTCCCTATATTACACATTCCTGCCACTTAATTGTCCTTACAAAGATAAACAAGGCCTTCTGAAGCAGAGCTGGAAGCTGTATAACTCAGCCAACCGAATGTTTGTTAAACGGGGGAGGGAGGGAGGTTTGCTCTATATATTCAGCTGTCCTCTGAAACGAGACCATCTTGTCTACACAGCCGGCCATTTCCTGAACTTCTGTATCCCTCCCGTACTGCCTTCAATTCTAAAAGTTAAAAAATATATTTTTAATTATTGACTTCCTTATTATTGAACTGTTCTTCTGACCTTCAGAAGAGTCGTTTGGCAAGTTCAAAGCAAACACAAGGCAAGGTCTCCACCTTTTCGGGTGGCTCTTTAAATGTAACACAAATCACATCAAGGTGACATTGATTAGGACTGTGAACAGATACCAGAAGCTACCTCTAAAACTGGCCTGATCTCATCATTTGGCTAGATCCTTAACTCATTGTGGGGATTGGAATAGGACTCTCCCATCTCCCTTATCTGGCCCTGGCTTTTGGGCCAGCAAGTTTACATAGAAGGCAAAGGAAAAAGCATATCAACACCTCAACATCCTTAATTGCATCTACAAAAATGCCATATAAAATCACATTCACACACAAAAAAATCACATTCACAGATTCTAGACATTAGGACAAGCCTATCTTTTGGGAGTACATTTTTCAGTCTATTACAGGAAGCTTAGAAAGAAAAAAATCATAATGATAAAGGAGTTAAGAAGTAATTGGATGAGAAATAATATATAACTAGCCAGGCGTGGTGGCACATGTTTGTAATCCCGGTATTTGGGAGGCTAAAACCGGAGGATCAGGGTTCACGGCCAGCCTCAGCTACTTAGTGAGGCCCTCTGCAATTTAGTGAGACCCTGTTTCAAAATAAAGAATAATAAAAAAAATAGGGCTGGGGGTGTAGCTAGGAGGTAGAATGCCCCTGGGTTCAATCCCCACTACCACAAAAAAAAGAAGTAATATATAACTCACAGAATGATCAAAACCTTTGAAAAAGAGGAAGTTGATATAAAGGAAATAAAAAGGGAAATTTAAAAAGAAACCTTAAATATTTCACTTTATATTCTAGGAAGGCAGACTCTACTTCCCAAGAGTTGAGATCACAGATACTGGACTCAACTGCCTGGTTGGAATTGGGCCCCACCATTTGCTGGCTGTGTCATTTGGTCAAGTTACTTAACTTCTCTGTGCCTCGATGTTTTCATCTTTAATATAGGAATAATACTAGTACTTACTTCCTAGGGATGTGGTGAATGATTAAAAGAATTAATGTATTTAGAGCACTTGAAAGTATTTGCTATTATTATTTTAAGGAAACCCAAAATCTATAAGAGAAGGATTCTGAATTTTGAAAAGAACAGAAACGAGAAATGTGTGGGAGATACACATTGGTAACATACACATTTTCTTACATTGGTAAGAAAAGAGGACTTTAAAATGATTGCCAAAAAAAGTAAAGAAAAAAAACCAAACTGAATAAATGATGTAAGATGAAAGATATTTAAAAAAAAAATTAAAAACATTTGCAACCACAAATTTAAGGGGAAAATAGAGTAAATATGTTTTGTATCAAAGCAAAGACCAAGACCATAATTGAGGACCTTAGGAAAATTGCAGAAAGCAAGAATGAATGTTCCAAGAGTAACAACCATTTTTTACTTTATGTATTTATGTGGTTGGTAGTTTCTTTTTATTTTTCACATCTTCTGTGTCTTTGCTGAGTTTCTTTTTCTTTGTCTAGTTATTGTATTAATTACTGAGAGAAGATTGTTAAAACCTCTAAGATTGTGGGATTGTCAACTTCTCCCTTTAATTATTTCTGATTTTACTTAGTGTATTTTGAAACTCTTATTAGTTGCATACCCATTTACAATTGCTCTGTCTTTGATTAATTGACCCTTTAATTATAAGGAAATGCCCCCTTTTTATCTCTGATAATCCTTTTTGTCTCATGTTTTAGTTTTCTAGGGCTACTGTTAAAAATTACACAGACTGGATGTTTTGAACCAACAAAAATGAACTCTCTTTCAGTTTTGAGTTGCATAAGTCTAAAATCAAAGTATCTGCAGGGCCATCCTCCCTCTGGAGGCTGTAGGGAAAAATCCTTCCTTGCCTCTTCCAGTTTCCTGCAATCCTGGGAGTTCTTGGCTTGTAGATGAATCAGCCCAATTTCTGCCTCCATCACCACTTAACCTTCTTCTCCCTGGGCATCTCCGTGTCTCTGTGTCCAGATTTCCCTCTTCTAATAAGGACATTGGTCTTTGGATCAGGTGCACCATAATACACTATGATCTCTCTTAATCTGATTACATCAGCAAAGATCCTATTTCTAAATAAAGTTACATTCATGGGTACCAGGATTTAGGACTTGAACATATCTTTTTGGAGGGTACAATTCAAACCACGACACCTTGAAATCTATTTTGTAGAGCCACTCCAGCTTTGCTATTGTTTTCTATTTGTATAGTATATTTTCCCCTTCATTCCCTGTGAGCCTATCTTTTGTCTTTAAAATGTGTCTCTTGTGGATAGCAGTTTTTAAAACTCTCTTCTGACAATCTCTGCCTTTTGATTGAATTATTTAACCCATTGATATTTAATTGATCTGTTTGGGTGGATCTACGATTTTACAATTTGTTTCTTACTTGTCTCCTCTATTGTTAAAATCTATGTTTTTCATTTACTGTCTTTAAAATTACTTGAATATTTTAAGTTCCATTTAAATTTTCTTATTGGCTTTTCATGTATGCTTGTTTGCATTTCCTTTCAGTGATTGTTAGAATATATATATATATCCTTAACTTTTCACATTTAACATGGGAATAATATAGTACTTTGTATAAAATATGGAAAACTTGCAAATATAGTCATATCTACCACTGTTCTGCCTTTTGTGTATAGTCATAATATGTGTTACAAATTCCTATATTATAAATCCCACATGACAATGCCATACTTTTTGCTTTAAACAGACTTATTTGAAAAATTAGGAGAAAAAACAGAAAAGTGCCAAATTTCCATCTAGAATCTCTTCCCTCCAGCCTGAGTAACTCCCATGAGCCTTTTTTTTTTTTTTTACAGTGCAGATCTGCTGGCAACAAATCCTCTC
>PVJS01025989.1:0-27387 GCA_004027185.1 Glis glis
GGTACTGAGGATTGAACCCAGGGTCATTCTACCTCCAAGCTACACCCCCAGCCCTATTTATTATTCTTTATTTTGAAACAGGGTCTCGCTAAGTTGCAGAGGGCCTCACTAAATAGCTGAGGCTGGCTGCGAACCTGTGATCCTCCTGTCTCAGCCTCCCAAGTACTGGAATTACAAGCATGCGCCACCACGCCCGGCTCTTTTTTCTGTTCTTCTACTTTTTATTTTGAAATAATTATAGATTCACAAGAAGTTGAAAAAAATAGAGGGAGGTCTTGTGTCCTTGTCCCAGTTTTTCCCCAGTACTTACATCTTGTGTAACTGTGGTACCATACCACAACCAGGTATTGACATTTGTACAATCCATAGGACTTATATGAACTTCACTAGTTTTACATGTACTCATCTGTATGTGCATGCAGTTCTATACAACTTTATTGTGTGTAGATTTGCATAAACACCACCCCAATTAAGATATGGAACCGTTTCAACACAGACTCCTCCTAGCCCTTCGTAGTCACACTTGCAATCCTCCACCCCAACACCTAGCAACCACTATTCTGTTCTCCATCTTTCTAATCTCATTATTTAAATATTGTTATATAAATGGAATCATATGGTATATAACTTTTTGAAATTAGATTTTTTCCCCACATAACATAATTTCCTTGGAATCCATCCAGGTTGTTCCTTTTGCCAGTTGTCCATTTCTTTCCATTACTGAATAGTAATCTGTGGCATGGATATACCACAGTTTGTTTAACCATGCACTCTTTTCTAAAAATATGTTTTTATTGGGGCATTGTAATCATATATCATAATGAGGTTCAAAATGATAGGAACATCCATGCACACAGCAGTTGGTGAGCTTCTCCCGGATCCCTCCCCTTCGTTGTACATCATATTGATATTGGCATCGCTAACTTAGTATATGTACATATCATCATTTGAAGTGTATCCTTCAGCAAGTTTTACCATGCACTCTTTGGAAGATATTTGAGTTGCTTGCACTTTGGGGCTACTGTAAGTAAGACTTCTATGAACATTTGTATACAGGTTTTTTGTGTGAACTTAAACCTTTCTCTGGAACAAATGCCCAAGAGTGCAATTGCTGATCTATATGGAAAGTGCATGTTTAGTACTATAAGAAATTGCTTATCTGTCATCAGAGGGGATATACCATTTTACATTCTTGCTAGTAATGTATGAGACTTCTGGTTTTTCCACATGTATCTGCTGGTTTTAAAAAATTAACATTAATAACATCGCAAAATCATGTGGAAGTTATAAGAGAGTATCAATAATGTAGACCAAAGACTTTTTTTGTGGTACTGAGGATTGAACTTAGGGGCATTCTACCTCTGAACTATGCCCCCAGCCCTATTTTATACTTTATTTTGAAACAGGATCTCACTAAGTTGCGGAGGGCCTCACAAGTTGCTGAGGCTGGCCGCGAACCTGCGATCTTCCTATCTCAGCTTCCCAAGTACTGGGATTACAAGCGTGTGCCACCACACCCAGCTGACCAAAGACTACAAAATCACATTTTTTATTATACACCATTAAATTCTCTAAATAAGAATAAATAGTCAGGTGTGGTGGCGCATGCCTGTAATCCCAGTACTTGGGAGGCTGAGATAGGAGGATTGCAGGTTCAAGACCAGCCTCAGCAATGAAGCAAGCCTCTCAGAAATTTAGCAAGACACTATTTCAAAATAAAAAATAAAATAGGACTGGGGGTGTAGCTTGAAGGTAGATGGGCAGAGAAGATGAATAGAGAGTTAATTTTAGGCGTTAAAGATTTTCAAACAAATTGCTTCTCTCACCATCAGTTCATTAAAGAAGGAGTCCAAATTTCAGTTCTTTGTCTTGCATAACAGCTCAAAGCTCAGCCCTAGCCCACTTCTCCAGCCTCAGTTCTAAGTTTCCTCTCCCTTAGTCCTGCCACTCAACTTGTTCTCCCTGGATTTCCCAGGTAATTGTTTCTTTGTCTAGAAATTACCAATACCCCAACAACCACTTCCACTTCCACGTGCTGCCTTCTTCAACTTGGGAGTCTCTGACTCCTTCAAGGTCATCCTTCAAGGTCAACTGTCCTCATCTGAGTTCTCCTTGCACTATATATATATATATATATATATATATATATATATATATATATTTTCCTCTATTCGTGCACTTGTTACCTTATTTTATAGTTGTTTGTGGAGGTCTTTGCTCCTTTCACAGCGTTATGAAGGCAGGCACCATGGCGAGTTCATTTTCCTTTCCGCAGCACTTAGCAAGCACAATTACCCAGCACATGGGTAGGCGCCAAGTGAATGGCCTCCAGTGAACAAATCAAAGGCCAGCTTCCCGTTAGCGGGATGTCTGTATCCCTCAGAAATCTTCCCGAGGTTTGAGGCATTGTTTTCAGTGAGTCTAATTCCCCTGACGCCTGAGTTTAATATTAGTTGGCAATCTGGGTGCAGAGCATGGCAGTAGAAC
The DNA here is from genome assembly GCA_004027185.1 of Glis glis. NCBI lineage: Eukaryota > Metazoa > Chordata > Mammalia > Rodentia > Gliridae > Glis > Glis glis. Next base: position 2,488 of record PVJS01025989.1, read on the forward strand.
CCTATTATTTTGCTAGCGTCAAGGGACAACTGTAAGAACAGTGCCATAGACCCATTATGTGGAGAAAGAGAGGACATTTGTCACCATCAGGATGATGGACATGACCCCAGTGTAATCGAATCACTGCTGTTCTGACGACCTTTATAATGGCTTTTTTGCTATCATAATTTTTCCCACGGGCTCACTTCACTGTAACTTTAATGCCCAAAGTCTTAGTCCACTCAAGGTTAGATTTTCTTTTAAACTTAAACTTACATGTCTCTTTCTGGTCTGCAGGACCTCATAGTAATTGGCTTTACCATGAGGAAATTTGTAATAGTGTCAGAGCCTCACTTCATTCTGAGCTCATAGCTCGTCGTCAAGCCCCTATAATTAGACATGTTTTCTGTGCGCTTACAGACACATGCGCTCTGAGGTGGCTGGAATAATACCTCACAATTTCCCCAGCTGATAATCACAGTCTTTGCAACTTGGTTATAGACTGGGTGCTTGGCATTTCTCGCTGTTAAGTTCGGATGCTGTTAGAGTTGTAGTTGAATTAAAAAGTTCTTTATTTTCCCCCTGGTGTCAAGTGCATCACTACATTCTCAACACTTAATTATCATTGCATCCCAAAATATTCCTCATTTAGCAAAAATATTGAAATTACTCTTTCCTGTTGAAGAAGCAAGCTCCGTTATGCAGGAGAGCACTGAGACGCGTGTTGCACAAAGAACCTGGGAGATGAACAGCAATTGAGAGCATCTGGGGGAACAGGAGGGACCCCAAAACCTGTGAAAGGGGCCACACAACTCTTATGTATATTAGACTCAACTGGATAACTAATCTGTTTAGCAGTTGACAAGGCTAGAGGCTGAAATTGACTGGACCCCAACTCTTGCTTGGAGTGGCATTAAGAAGGGATGGTGGTGCACGCCTGCAATCCCAGTACTTGGGAGCTAAGACAGGAGGATCGCGGGTTCGAGGAGAGCCTCAGCAACTTCGCGAGACCCCGTTTCAAAATAAAAAGAAAAAGGACTGGGGTTGTAGCTCGGAGGTAGAATGCCCCTGGGTTCAATCATCAGAACTGACAAAAATAAAAAAGAAAGGATGTGATTTTCCTTCTCTCCTCCCCTGTCCTTTGTGTTGTATACTCAGACAAGCATCTTCTCCATCACTTTTCCTTCATGATTTCCCAGTGTTCAAATATGATATAAAGGAAGGCTAATCTTATTAACAGCCATTAAACCTTAGTGGGCAAAAACTGAAAAAGGCATAAGCTAATATATATATTTAGGTGAAGGGAGGTAAGTGGGAGAAACATTCATTTGATCATTTATTAAAATATTATTTGGCAAACATGTATCAAGCACCCAAGTGTTGGGCCCTCTGGGTTTGATAGTGAACAAGGTGATGTCCCTTATCCTTATGTCTTCATGCTTAGACAAAAAACAAGCAAGTAAACAAATAATACCAATGGTAAATGTTACAAAGAAAATGAACAGGCTGTAGATGGCAGCTTTGATTCTTAGGAAGAAAAAAATCAGGCCTGGATGAATTACTACCTGTACCCTAAGGTCTGTGTTGACTTTTTCCCTGGGGGATCTATCAGCATATGAGCCTCAGCTGATATGCCTGTTCCTTCCCTGTCTCTGCAGGAGAAATGATGTTTGTATTTCCTCAGTAGACAGTGTCAGTCTGAAAATGTGACTTCCCAACCAACCTGGCTAAACCAAAAAGTAACTGAGCAATAGTATCTTGGGGTGAATTAATTAACCTATATAAGGTACCCCTCTTCTTCAATTAATGGTGTTAAAAAAGGGTGCTTCCGCATTAACCAGTGGAGAAAGTTGCCCTGGTAGATTAAAGCAACTTAATACTCTTTCCAAAGATAAATATCTAGAAACCAGGACTATGTTTTTTATTGATGTCTTCACCTCCTATATTTCCCTCTGCATACATCTATAAATAGGAAACATAAATAAAAAAATTAAAAGGTCCAAAATTGTTAGAGGAAACTTCAAGGCCAAGTTATATTCTAGGTTGTCTGACCTCTAGAGCCAAAGCGTGTTAATTTAGCCATTCATTTCTGGCCCCTTGTTCAGCACTTTCCTCAGAAGCAGTAGCAAATACCTGTCTCTGGGTTGGGCTGTGATGGTCAGTTTTAGAGATAAGTTAATCAAGCATTTTTCTTTCTTTCTATGTGGAATTTCTTGTTCACATAGTCTCTCAACCCTGGTGTTTAAGTCAGCCTTTCCTATTGACTAAGATACCTGACAAGCACAACTTAGAGGAGGAAAGGTTTATTTGGCTCTCAGTTTCAGAGATTCAGTCCATAGTAGGCTGGCTCCAAGACAGAAACCATGACAGCAGGGTGCATGGCAGATAAAAGTTGCTCTCAGTCATGGGGCTGGAAGCAGAGAGAGTGAGAGGAGGTAGTCTGAGACATACAAAGCTTTCAAGGCCACATCCCAGTGGCCCATCTTCTCCAGCCATGCCTCACTTTTAGACCTTGCAGTACCAGGGAGCATGTCTTTAACACATGAGCCTTTTGGGGGCATTCTAGACCCAAACCATATCACCTGGTCAAGATTTTCTCCTGGAAATTTTTTGTCATAGAAGAAAGTTATTTAATACACTAACTTGTTCACATATATTGTTTTGGACTGGGTTTCCCTAAAGGGGACCCTTAGAAAATGATTGGTTGTGGGTAGTGATCCCTGGTTATAAGAAGGAATGAGTGGGGAAGTTGAGGCAGAGAAGGGGAATGAGCTAAAGAGTACATGTTAATTGAGAGGGTTACCAGTGTGGACTGCTGAGGCTTAACCTGCTGGGAACCCTCTAAGGAACCATGTAGAATGTACCTCAGAATTGTTTCACTGAAGAATTGGGAAATTGAGATGGATATATACATGTGTGTGCATGCAGATATTTGCATGTTTATATATATGTATATATGTGTATGTACACATACTAAGGTACTTACTTTACCCCCTGCATCATTTCCTGTCCCCTTGAGTTGTGATACATTTGGACTGCCTTGCTAATGGACCGAATGAACTCCCAGGGGACTGGAGAAATCCCTCCAGCAGAGAAGCAGTAAGATGTAGACACTTGAGGTGGGCTCTGTCACCCTCGTCAGAGTGTACAAGATCTGTCCACTTGAGCTTCATAACTCAGGTGGTCTGTGGGGATGTGGCATGGGGCTATGCAGAGCACCCATTGCTTGCTGTCTGTTCAAGGAATAGTTCATTCCTTCAACATTCCTTGAGCACTTACTATGTCCCAGGAACAGTCCATCTGAGGTCTGTGTCCAGGTGAGTTAAAGGAGGCAGGGTGAGAACAGAATTGTGGTTGGAGTGAGCTGGGGCAGCAGACGGTTCACTGCCCAGAGTGAGAACATGCCTCTTGGGGCAGAGGAAGGGTGCTCTGGGGATGGGATGCTATGTAGTAGCCATGAGCAAGTAGTTCTGTCGCATCTGCATCCCACAAGGCTGGCTGGAGTTGTGAAGGTTTCAGTTGGCATGATGCCGCCTCTGTCTTGCAACCTGGTTTCTTCTTCCCAAAGCACTCCAGTCTATACCCCATCGATCATCTTGCCAGATCAGAGTCGCTCCTTTCTCTTCTCGATATGCCCCCCTCCCCACACACACATTTCATTTTATCTCAGTGTGCACATATCCTGCTCAGCCTTCCGATGCTTTCCACCTTCCTCCTCCCCACGGCAGAGCGCAGCATCCGGTTATCAGTGTTTAGTTCCTCAGCTGCGAGCGAATCCTATGTTGGGCTAATTTAAGGAATACTCCAGTCTGGAACTTTTATGACTTCAGCATTTGGGGATCTCCTTATCCTATCAACAACGAATGATATGATAAGTAAGCAGAATCTCAACATACTTATCGATCATGTTTGACGTCACGGAGTCGAATCTTCAACTCAGTATGTCCATAAAATAGAAATGGAGTCAACCCTCCATATCCATGGGGTCCTCATCCACTAATTCAATCAGCCACAGATCAAAAATAGCTGGGGGAAGCTCACCAGGTGCTGTGTGCATGTATGCCCCTATCATTCTGAACTAAGTTATGATGTGAGACTACAATGCACCAATAGAAACATATAAAATAAATTAATTAATTAAAATACTTTTTGGAAAAAATCACATCTGTACTGAGCACGTACAGATTTTTTTCTTGTCATTCTTACCTAAATAATACTATGTCATTTTATATGAGGGACTTGAGCATCCATCATTCATGGATTTGGGCGTCTGAGGAGGGTCCTGCAACCAATCCCCCACAGATGCTGAGGGATGACTGCATTGCTTCTCACTGTCCAGAGGGTCATGCCCGAATCTGGCTCAGGTACCCATCTGTCAGTTCCATATCCATTTGGTCCAGATTTCCTACGTTTACTGGCCCAGGCATCCTACCTTGCCCTGTGGACAGTGCTACAGGGTAATGGGGCTGTGAGGAGGAAGAAGGGCTTCTGCCATCCTTGGGTCATCTTAACCCTGGCACAGAGCGAGGTCCTGGGAGTGCCGTTCCCTTTAGCAGCTGCGTGGCCCCTTTAGCACCTGTGCATGGCGGAGCATGCGAGCTTCCTCCACGTGCTGAGTAAATCAGGTGGGAAGCAAGCCGCCCGCTTTCCTCGGATGCTTCGTGTTCAGTGTGGAAATTCAGGCTCACTTGTCCGTGTTTTTGTTTTTTTTCCTCTCTCTGTTTTGCCTGGATTTTGATAGCAAAGGTTAGTGTTATAATTAAGCGAACATTTAGCAAATTTTCTCGGGGGCTTTCCTCTCCTTTTGTTTTGGCAATGGAGGCTCCTCTGATCTCAGGAGAAATCTCCTGCGAGGTACCGCTGAGGTGTTTTCACTTTCCCTCCCCTACGATGCTCGTGGCAGTTGTCTCGGGCATTGTCTCGAAGGGCTGGCAAGTGATAAATAAGATGCAGCATGGCCGTGGTTTATATAAGTGGGAAGGGATCTATCCGCTTCTCTCTGCAGGAGGAGAGGAGGAGGCATAGCTGATGGCTGCTACCCAAGGCCTTGCTCCCAAACATCACAGGCGACTGGGAGCCTAGGAATATTCACCGGAGACAGTGAGAACAGGGGTAATCTCATGTACCCAGGCAGAAACGCGCTGTGCTGAAATGTAGAGTGCTTGCAAGAAAATTTACCCAACAGGGATATTGGTCTTATTGTCTTCCACAATTTTTTTTTCTTTTGTGCAAAACACATATGTGGTAAGAGATAGGGATGGGGAAGGAGAGTTCATGGAAGGGAGAAGAGGAGGAGAAATAAACTTTGAAAATTCTAGTTGCCATGACAACATAATGAGCTCCAAAAGTGGCATCTCTGAACCAGTTTTTTTTTTCTTTCACGGGAAGGCAGGAGAGCCCAGAAGGGAAAGAATTAAAATAATAAAAATAATAAAACAGTGAGCATGAAGCAAAGGACACATCTGAAGAGGCCGTTAGCACTTCTTGCCATTGTCCGGGGACCTGGACTGTCCGAGCTGCTTGCTCCCGGCCAGTGGTGGTAGAATTGCTGCTAGGGGCTGGGATACTGTGCATGGTCCCCTGGCTCTGGACAATGTGCGGCTAACAGATTCTGACAAAAGAGACCCTGTGCATTGTGTGTGGAATACGTTGTGCTGGAGAACTCTCTGGAAGCCAGGCTGTCTTCCTGCTCTGTTTCTCCTCCTGTCCTCCCTCCCTCCACCCTTTTTCGCAGTCCAGCTCTGCTCCTTGCAGTGGGTTGCACGACAGCCCTCGTGACCGTGTGGCCTGTGTCACTCTTCCCACAGGAGACTAGGACCTAAAGTCACCTGTTATGGACACTCATTACAACTCTAATGCTCTTCTCAGAGAAGTGCCCCAGAACTGTATGGGGCTGATACAAAAGAGGATGCATTTAGAAGCATAAAGTGTGAAGGCGTTGTAGGTGATGTTCTTGTTGTCTACCATGTTCAAATTGGAAATGTGCCCAAAGCATATTAGCATTGCTTACTCCTAAAGCATGTATTTTAATGAAGATGTTCATTGAGAGCCTCTTGCTTGTTCAGAGAGTGTTAATTTTCCCCATTAGAATGGCCGAGGACATGGTAATGCTTCTCCTCCCATCACAGAATCAGTGTTTATCTAGCAGTGTTTTGAACTGAAACGATCCATCAGTTAACACACTGGTTCTAAGAATTGGTTGAATTGGGGGCTCCTGCTGCCACCTTGTGCCTGCTTCATATTGGCACCCACTAGTCTGAGCTCTGTGCATGGCAGTGTCTCTCCCACTGAGCACAGTGTCTGGCACACAGTAGTTAGTATGTTTGTTGAATGAATGAGTGAGTGGTTATCCCAGTTGAAGCATCAAGCCCTCCTCATTTTATGTGCTCTGGCATCACTCCAACAAATGGCTCTTTGGCAGTAATCTATGTCAAGCAACAGATGACGTACAGATGAGCTGATATCTCCTAAGAAGATAGATAACAACTCTCTTTGAAATAAGCAAATCACTTAGTTCTTTGTATCAGCAAAGATTAAATCTACTAATTTCCCAACCCCTTTTAGATATCAACTAGTTATTTAATATTTGCATACTGCAAAAGTGTCCTAAACCTTAGAACCATTCATTAGTGAGGGGAATTTCCTTTTTCCCTGGTTCCATATTTCTGTGTGGAAGAACTTTCTCCAGAAAACACCTCTAGGCCTCTGTCCCCACCTTGCATTCATTACTTGTTAGTCATAATAGGTGAGCTATCATTATTCGTAAATACAATATAGCAATTCTTTACATAACATTTGCATCGTATTAGGTATTGTAAATGATCTGGAGATGGTTTAAAGTACATGGGGGATCTGTGTAGGTCAAGTGCAAGTACTATACCACTCCTTATAAGGGACTTGAGCATCCGTGGATTTGAAATTGTGCAGGGATCCACGGATGCTGAGGGATGACTATGCGCTCCTCTCTGTCTCTTTCTCCTTGTTAGAACTGGCCTGCCCTTCGGGTCCAGGTAGTTGCTACTCCTTGTGACTCCTAGCTTCAGGGATAGCTCCCTGTATTAGGGCAGGCAGGGGCTCGTGTGGTTGTGCCTATGACTGGGTAGTTCAAAATTCTGGGGTAAACATATATCTAATGGCATGTTCCCCAACTGGCCTTATCAGAAATAAAGCCTGTACTTCTAGCTTCTTTTGTCTGACTCCAGGATATCCTGTGTCTCTCGGTTGGTTTCATAATCAGGAGGAGAATCAAAGGACAATTATATATGAGCCCTACAGCACTGTTAACGCTTGATTAGAAAGTCTTCGTTTTCTTTAAACATGTAATTTTAAAGGATACAATGCAATCACAGGTATGATTTTTTGGTCACATCCAAGGAATTCAGAAATTCAAATGCACACACCTGAGATATTTATAATGCAGGCCACTTAGGAAAGAGTAGAAACAGAAATTATTTTTATAGCACACTTGGCCAGTATATGACCTTCTGATCACCAAATATAGAAGCATTGAAAAGAAGTATGAGACCTGATTCTTTCTCTTGGGGGCTTGCATCCTCCCCAGGAAGCTAAACCTGCACATTCTTTCAGGTTGGCTGGCCCCGCAAGAGCCAATTTGTGATAGCAGATACCACTGAAGCGTCTCTCGTGGGAGCAGCTTTGAGGAAGAGGTGGAATTTGAGCTGGGTTTTGAAAGGTGGCTAGCACTTGGCTAAACTAAGACATGGCATGGACCGGGGTGGGGAAGAAGTATTTTATGCAGTAGGTACAAAACCAGCAGCCGCCTGGAGGCAGACCCTAGTTCATTAACGGGATGGAGAGGACCTTGGTTTGGGAGCGGTAGAAACAAGGTTAGTTTGGCTGGATCTGGCTCCATTGTGCAGAGCCTTCATCCTGAAGACGGTAGTTATTGTGGATGCTGGACTGAGGCAGCAGAATGACCTTGTGAGGCATGGCATTTTAGGAAGATGCGCTTACAGGTGTGTTCTGTGGGTAAGGACACCTGCCTGTCTAGATCTGCTGCTGCCTCCCTAACTCTAAGTTTCTGGGAGCTCTGAGCTGCCCCAGCATGCAGACTATCATGTGCCTCTCTGCCAGCCACTCTAGACTGGAGGCAGATGTACCTGGCACAGAAGTTAGGTTTGATTGCCTCAAGCAAGGACTGAGAGAGCATTTATTCTGCCAATACCATGGCTTTGAGATTGTATATCAGAATACACATTATTTCAAAAGAAAGGGCTCTTTCTCTCCCTTTGTTCTGGGGATTGAACCCAGGGGTGTTCTACCTCTGAGCTACATGCCCAACCCTCTTTTGTTTTACTTTGAAACAGGGTCTCACTAAGTTGCTGAGGGTCTTGCTAAGTTGCCAAGACTAGCCTCAAACATGCAGTCCTCCTGTCTCAGCCTCCCAAGTACTGGGATTATAGGTGTATGCCACCACACTTGGCTTTTCTCTCTCTCTCTCTTTTTAGACAAATGAAAAATCAGAAACAATAAAATCACCATTCACATATAAATGTACCACTCTCTGGGAGTTGTAGCAGAGGGCTACGTGGAATGGCAATAGTGGGGATGGTGATGAGTACTGTTGATAAAGTGTTAACTGTCTGTGTGGGCTTTTCTTATTGTGTGCTGCATCGCTAATATGTTTGTATCTAAGATGGACACATCAAATAGGTACTAGGATTTTAAAAGACCAGGGAAAATAAGAGATATTTCCAACTCTGTAAATGTATTTTTTAAAAAGTTGACTTGTACACCTTAAGCCAGTCAGTTGTGTAGTATGTGAATTATATCTCAATAAAACTTTTTAAAAGTTTTAAAAAAAGAGGCAACCCTGATTAGAAGGGTTTGGAAGGTGTCATACAAAAGAGGCAGAGGAAGTCTAGCATGGTGGTTTTAGATCAGAGGGCTCAAGCTTAACTCCTAATTTTTCATTTAACTAGGTGTGTGACTATGGGCACAATCTCCACACTTTCTGAGCCTCACTTTCTGAATCTATGAAATGGGGGTTATGACATTTCAGCGATTTTTATTGGTTAAATTAGAGAATGAATACAAAGAATTTACCATAGTGCCTGGCGCATAATCTATGTTCAATAACATAACTTTTACTATTAAGGGCATCCTAAACGAGCCTCCTATAAAACATCACTTTTCTATAATCTACTCTAGCTTGGACTTAAGACTTTTTAAGAGCTTCTAAGTAGCACCGAATATGATATGTGACGAAAGTTACACATTTTCTCCCTTGTTCTCTTCAACACCTTTGCGTGACTCATTTATTGACAACTAAGAATGACAGGACACCCCCACCCCCAGTAGATGCACCCAGGCAGGGCAGAGTCATTTTAATAGTTAAGGAGTAGAGTTGCAAAAGATGAAGGAATCTGGAAGAAATAAGAGGAAAGTTACCAAAATGTATGAAATAACCACAGTGTGCCGGGAAAATTTTTGTATGTTCTCTATTTAATCTTTGTAACAACAACTTGTTAACATAGGCCATGCTCCTCCCAAACTACAGGGGAGGAAATGGGGACACAGGAGCTTAGGTCTTTTGCCCAAGGATATCCAGTTAGGAAGTGAAGGACCAGGATTTGAACTGAAGCTCCTCTTTATTCAAAGCCCATGTGCTCTGCTGTCCTCCAGGAAATGCAGAGGGCAACCTTGCCTATTAGTGAGGGCAAACTCAGGGAGCCACAGGTCCTGGGCAGCCAGGGAGAGGACAATAGCATAATGCCTAGAAGCCCAATGTAAACATGTCAAAGAGGTAAGAGTATTAAACTGGGGAATGTGGGGAGGGAATATACTCTCACAGATGTCTACTTCCTTTGCCCTTAAGGCTGGCTTGGGCTGGGGTGGAGTGCAGGGCCACAGAGAGACTAAAGCCCTGACTACACTCACAAAGCACGTTGCCCATCAGGATAGTGCTATAGGAATTGGGGTCTTGGAAAGGCTATTTAATACTCTTCCCTGTCGGTAGCTGGGCATTATCCTGGGGAGCTTAGGACAGAAGTGTGCAGAATTGATAAGCAAATCCATGTCCAGGAGGGAAACAAAGTCAGCAGGAGGCAGATGTTCTCAAGTTGAGTCCCCAGTCTCAGCGGCTGGAGAGAGAACAGCTGTCAGGACACAGGCAGGAGTAGCCAATGCATAGAAGGCAGGCAGTGAGAGAGGACACTCAAAAATGGGCGTTTGGGGAGGTGACCTTGGAGGTATTCCCAAGGCAGAGAACGGGCTTTTAGCATGGTTCCTATGTCCTTGTGATGGAGGGCTGGAACTTTCAAGGAGTCGGGTCTCATGGGCCACGATGCATGATCCTCTGACCCTCAGGGGAAGGATGTGGCATGGGGTGAGAGCACAAGCCAAGGATGTGACAACCACATGGGCCCGAGGGAACGAAAACTGCCACCGTGAGGGATGTGTAGGCTGCCAACCAACGGGGCCGAGGCAAGAACTGCGTGTTCTCAGGCTCACAGGCAGCCTGGCCTAGCAACCCTGCTCTTCAGGCATGCCCCCTGCCTCCGGAGATGAAGAGCCAGAAAGGAAAACCTCCTAAGAGCGGGGTCACACTCACCAGACTCAGGACCATGCAACGCTGCACTCTGTGCTGTTCTTGGTTATCCCTGGGGAACCAGGGCTACCCCATTGTTGGTCTCAAAATCAGGAAGCTCTCTCACCTGGAGACACTTGGAAGCATTGACTTCGATGGGACCTTTCTTCTTCCCTTAGAGTCCTCCTTTTCCCTTCCTGCATGTCTGGCTGCTCCCTCTTAGCATTAGGCCATGTTGCTGTCTTAGTCCATTCAGGCTGCTGTAACAGAATGCCACAGATCAGGTGCCTTATAAACAACAGAAATTTCTTTCTCACGGTTCTGGAGGCTGGAAGTCCCAGATCAAAGCAATGGGCACATCAGTGTCTGGCTTGTGGATGACCATCTCGCTGTCCTCACAAAATAGAAGGGACAAATAAGCTCTTTGGGGTCTTCCCGTAAGGGCACTACTTCCATTACTGAGTTACCCTCGTAACTCAGTCAGCTCTCTAAACACCCACCTCTAGGACTGTCATCCCAAGGGTTAGAATTTCAACTTAGAAATTTTGGAGGGACACAAATATTCAATTGGTAGTGGTGACTGAAACTGCAGGCTCAGTGTCACCACAGATACCACTCAGAGACCCAGGCTGACAGACTGTACCCACCTGTGATGGCACCATCTCCACAAGCCCTTCTATAGCCCTTCTATAGTCGCCTTGTGGAAGAGGAGGCCTGGAGGGCAGAGCTCTGGTGACACATGCTTCAGGGCAGATGTGCCTCAGACAGTTGTACCCACACTTCACTAGTTGGAATTTGTCACATAGCCATGCCTAACACCAAGGGGGGTAAGAACAGCTGAGGAGAACCAGATGTGTTCATTTTCTCTATCTTCTGGGGGAACATTGGTCCCCCTCTGGGAACCATTCTGAGCATTACTGCCTTGCTCTTCATGTGAGGTCTCGTTTACCACCACAACCATAAGCCTGCTGTGTCCTTATGATCTTCGGATCCATGCCCCCAAGCTCTGCCTCCCGCCTGTGCTGCAAAACCATGTTTTCAGCCTCGTGATAGATCTGGATGAATTACTCCAAGCTCATCATACCACAAATGAAATCAAATTCCTATACTGAAACCCCACCTCTTCTTTCTACTGACTCACCCACCTAGCCATCTTGGGGAGAAGGGGGTGCTGGAATTCCTGGCTCTTCCTTAAGAGGTCTGCAAATGCCTTTCTGTTCTGCAGAATGTCTGTCAATCTTCCCATCCTGTCTATTTTCAGCACACTCGATTGTGTCATGCCCAGGTTCCTCCCGTAGCCTACCAAATGGCGTCCTCTCCTTATCTGTAGTTTTTGGCACAAACATAGCTAATTTCCTAAAATAGATCTAATCATGTTACTCCCTTATGTAAAAACCTTTGAGGATTTCCTGCAACCCACAGAATAAAGTAAATCACGTCAAGTCCTTGGGGAGATGGGGCTGTATTTGAGTGGAGTCAGATAAGGATTTGAATTCTGATCTGCTGCCTACTAGCTATAAGCTCTTAACTTCATTACCTCTTGGTTTTTAATCGATGAAAAGAAGATAATAATGCCCACCTCATGGTCTTGCTCTATATTATGTTCATGTTACACATCTGCCATCTAGTTGGCTGGGGGCTCTGAGCAGATAGTCCTTACGCTTGCTCTAGAATGTGGGACAATGGGGATACTTCTCTCTGACCCCCTCACCTCCTACACTTCTCCTTGCCACACTTTCACTGGGAGGGAAGAGAGCTGTGAGGATTCTTTACCTGCCAGTGAAGTCTTTGGCCTTAAATATGTTTTCCAGAACTAGTGCTATGGCCCCATGCAATGTCAGGGCCAGCAAAGGCCAAGAGCCAAAATTACCATATGAGCAGTGTTAATGACTATCCTGTTACCCTATGGTAGTCGCCTCAGGTTCCTGCTCTTTGGATACCTCCTTGGCCTATCGGGCTCTGACACTTGGATGGACTCCATGTGACAACAGTTCAGTCAGCCTCATCAGGTTGTTTTTTTGTCCCCTTCAAAAGAGGATGGGACACAATAGTTTTAAGCATGTCAAGGACTTCAAGACAAGAACCAGCCCTCTGTGATGCTCTAACTAGAAAGGATGTAGACTGACTGTTAGTCAGCTCTACTTGTCACAGGTAGGGAAACTGAAGGACCAAGAGGGCCAAAACATACCCACCTTGCTGGTCTGGCATTTCAGTCTCCGCATGGCTACCCCTGAACTTCCCTTATTCCTTCCAGAAAATTCCAGGGGCTGTATTTTCTCAGGGGCTGGTGTGTCCATTCATGCTCTCCTCATCCCTCAAGAAACAGTACCCTCTTCCAGAGACCTTCTCTCGTACATCCCCTCAAATCGGAAGCTCTGTCCTCCCTATTGCATCCATGTCTCATTTTTGGCATATGCTAGTTTATTTTTTATCAGTCTACTTGTCTGTCTCCTTAGAAGTTTAGATTTATTTGAGTACAACAATGACATCTGCATCTTGGATTTTCCAATCTACCAAGTGATACTACTTCATCTAGTGGCACTGGATAAAACTCTGTGTCTGAATGATTGGACAAAACCAATTCCCAGAGCCACAAAAACAAGCAGGGGCATACTTCATATCAAAATCTAAGGCTTCTGAACTTTTTATTTTTATTTATTTTGAGACCGGTTCTCATTATGTTGCCTAGGCTGTCTTTGAACTCCTGGGCTCAAATGACCATCCTACCCCAGTGTCCCAAGTAGCTGGGACTGCAGGTGTGGACCATGGCACCCAGCCAGGGTTGGTTTCTGATTTTTGTTCTGATTACTTTCTATTGCATTTTATTCAGCTCATAATTTTTCAGCCTCTTCCAGGATTGTGTTCCATACTCTGAATCTTGGGCTTAAGAGACTGTTCCTATCAGATTTTTCCTCCTCTGGTCTTCCTTAGATTTTCTTGGTTTGTTTCTTATTTGGAGCTAATACCATATTCCCATTCAAGATGGATGTTCTTAAATCAAAGATTTTTTAAAGTCTGTTTTCTTTCATGCCTTTTTAGTGTCATGCTACAGAAAATAAAGAGGTTAATTCAAGTTTGCAATTTGACAGGCTTTGAATTAAAGGGGTCTAAGTGGTTTTGAGGGCTTAATGTATTGCAAACTGAGCTATTCTTGAGATAGTTTGCTTGAAAATGTTTTGCAAACTGTAAAGTGGCATACAAGCACTATAAGTAACATCAGCATAAGTGCATGATAGGTGCTGAATGAGAATTTGGAAGTGCCCCCAGGTCTTCCTCATAATACTCAAATTGCCACGTTTTGAGTAGTTGATTCCAGTTGTGAAAAGCATATCAGCAAATCCCGCTTTAGTAGATGTTCTCAGTCCTGGTCTCACACACTTAGTCAATAAATTTAAAGTTTCTACTAAAAGCCATGTACTATGTAAGTTTCAGGAAAACACAAATAGACTTACTTTTAAGCAACCCTCCTAAACTTCATCTAGAAGACTTTTTGGAATTTTTCAACTGTATCGCATAGTTCCGTGATCCCTGGTTTCCCAAAGCTTACTCATTTGTACACCAATTGTTTTGTACCTTATATAACGTGACCTTCTCTTTCATTTTCTTCACTTCCACCCACACCCACATCCTGGTTCTCCAATTTTTACTTCCTGGGAGCAGTCAAATGTGACTAACATTGGGTTTCATTTGAGTTAGATCCATGGAATGCTTAGGCTGGAAAAGCCCTTAGGGAGCATTTTACAGTGGAAGTAAAGCCACCCTTGCCCCAGGGCCCAGAGATGACAAGTGGCTGGGTAGGGGCTAGAATTCAGGCACCCTAATTCATGGTAAGTGTTCTTTGTCTACCTAGCCTGGTAAGATTAATTTTAAGATTAATTATCCTGCTATTTGGTTTCCATTTTTTATCCTTCTCTTCATTTGGTCACAAGACCATGGTCTCCATCCCTCCTTAGATTCAATTACAGAACCTGGAGGCCAGCACAACCCAGGCTTCCAAGAAAGAGCCAGATGCCTCTGAGCACTGGCTGACATGCCATAGCAGGTAGCAAGATGATGCGGCTCTTTTCATCCTCACCTGTACCTGGATGATGTGGTTTGGATCACTGATAGTAGGACTCATAAGGCCTTTCTAATCCAGTGAGGACGTGTGTTCAGTGGCCCAGCCAAGGTGCGATGCTAGCAGGACTTTCACATGGAGATTTCCCCTACATGGCGGTATTTGGGACGCAGGCTTATGGATGAAGGGCAGGAACATCCTTCATGAGATGCTGCATCAGCCTTTAGGACTTCCCTTTAGCTCTCCTCAAAAAGAGATGGAGATCCTGGGTGAATTGTGATGCTCATTTTTATTGTTTATGCCTACTAGTACTATATGTGTGTCTTTTATTATCACCCTGGCTAGAGAAATTTATGAGCATGTTGAGAACTTGAGATAGAAGGGGATGTTCATCAAGCTCCCCTTAATTCGTGAATTTTAAGAGAGATGGTTAATTTGGGGACTGACAGGCTTCTGCTGAAGGGAGTTGTCATTGTTTAACCTCCAGTGGCCATACAGGTGCTGAAACCCAGGAGTTAATGGGGCAGCAGGGGTCTGGGCAGGACAAGAACAGGTAGCACTTTCCAACCAACCTTCTTAGTCTTCTTTTTTTGGGATTTTCCTCTTTTCTGTCCTGCCACTTGTATTTTTTAGCTAATGCAAATGATGCTGGTAAAGATTCTGGAAATGGGTCATAGTAGATATGCATGTTCAACTCTATGAGATAATGCCTAATTGCTCCCCTTCCAGCCTTAAGATATAACTGACAAAAAAAAAAAAATATATATATATATATATATATATTTATAGTCTTAACATTTAAGTGATGTTTTGATATATGTATACATGGTGACATAATTAAATCAAGCTAATTAACATATCCATCACCTCACACACTTATCATGTATTTGTGGTAAGAGAACATTAAATATCTCACTATGCTATTCAATAGATCTTTAAAACCCTATTTAACTGGAACTTTGTACCCTTTACCAACATCTCCTCATTTTCCCTCCTCTAGCCCCTGGTAACTACCATTCTGCTCTGCTTCTATAAGTTCAATATTTTAGATTATACCTGGAAGTGAGATTGTACAGTATTTGTCTTTCTGTGCTTAGCTTATATTTATGTAGCATAATGTCCTCCAAATTCATCTATGTTATCACAAATGACAGAATTTCCTTTTTTAAGTCTGAATAGTATTCTCTTGTATATCTATATACCATATTTTCCTCATCCATTCTTCCTTTTCTTAAAATATATTTTTATTGGTGCATTGAAGTCTCACATCGTAATGTAATTCAGAGTGATAGGGACATACATGCACACAGCACTTGGTGAGCTCCCCCAGATCCCTCCCCACTCCATCCCTTTCTCCATACATGATATTGATATTGGCATTGGTAATTTCATATGTGTACATCACTTTGTAGAAGTGTTTCCTTCATTAATTCTCCCTCCTCTCTCCCCTAGGCCCCCTCCATTGCTTCACTGGGGTTTCTCCTCCATCCTCTAAAGTCCTTGTTGTGTCCCAGTTACTCCTTAGCTTCTGCATATTAGAGAAAACATATGATCCTTCACTTTCTGTGACTGACTAATCTCACTTAACATAATGTTCTACAAGTCCCTCAATTTTTCTGCAAAAGACATAATTTTGCTTTTCTTTATTGCTGAGTAGGATTCCATTGTGTGTCTATCCCATAATATTGTAATCCATTCATCTATTAATGGATACCTAGGTTGGTTCCATAATTTGGCCATTGTGAACTGTGCTGCTATAAATATGGATATGCTTGTATCACTATAATATTCTTATTTCAGTCCCTTGGAAAGATATTCAGGAGTGTTATAGCTAGATTATATGGTGGATCTATTCCCAGTGGACAATTAGGTTGATTCCATATCTGGGCTATTATAAATAGTGCTACAATGAATATGGGGGTGTAGATGTCTCTTTGACATAATAATTTCATTTCCTTTGGATATATATTTAGTAATGAGATTGTTGGATCATCTGGTAGTTCTATTTTTAACTTTTTGAGGAACCTCAATACTCTTTTACTAATAGCTATGCTAATTTGTATTCTATCCCAGTCAACATTCTCACTGCTATAATCCAAAATGACTGGCCACACAACTTAGAGGAGAGAAGAATTATTTTCTCACTATATTTTGGAGATGTCTGCAGAGCTCAGGATATGGAGATGGGAAGCAGAGAGAAGGAGAACTCACAGGCTCTGCTCCTCACATCATGGAGTCCAGAAGCAGAGAGAGAGAGAGAGCAAGGGGAGGATAAAGGATATATAATCCCCAAGACCACACCCCCAGGGACCCCACCTTAGCAACCTAGCCCCACTTCCAACATTGCTACCTTGTTGCTGTTGAGGGATGGGGGACATTTTAAATCCAAACCATTACACTTTGCCCCTGGCCCCATAGACCACAGGGCCACCTTACAGTACAAAATGCATTTAGTCCATCTCCAAGAATTCCCACAGTCTTAACAGTTCCAGCATCACTCAAAAGTCCAAAGTCTCCTCTGAGACTCATAGTAAACTCTTGGCTGTGAGCCCCTATAAAAACAAAAAGCAAGTTACATACATCCAATGTACAATGGTACAGAGTAAACATTTGCATTCCAAAAAGGGAGAAATAGAGCCATAGAAAGAAGGAATGGGGCCAAAATGGTATCGAAATCCAGCAGGGGAAGCATTTGATCCTGCAGCTTCACTTCTGGCATCCAGAGCACTTGGTGGTGAGATGTGATCTCCAAGGGGACTTGGCAGCTCTGCCCCTATGGCCTGGTTGATTGCAATGGTGGCATACTGGTTCTTCTAGCCTGTCTCCATAGCTCACAGCTTGCAGATTTTCCTTGTGGTCATTCCACATTTCTGGCATCTCTAAATTTCAGGGGTTTCCTTGCAACCTTGGTTTCACCCTCACAGCTTCACAAATTGCCCCATTTGGGCCTGCTTGGAGGGATTCTGACCCTACCACACATTGCCAGGCTTCCCAGGCCTTCCTTTGAAAACTGGGCAGAAGATTCCTTGACCCTTTTTTTCCAGCAAAGCCAGCAATATGTGAGCAGCAAGTTTGGCTGCCAGTAGGAATGGTAGTCACACACTTTTTAATCACTGCCACCGGGCTCTTTTCAATCACAGCTGCTGGGTCCACTTCCATCCTGGCTGCTGCTGGCCCCGCCTCCATCATGTCCACCACTTCCTCCTTCTTTTCATCCATCTTACTTTCTCCCACAACATTATCTCTCTGGGACCCAGCTTTACACATGCCTTTCTGGTCAAACTTTAAATCTGGAAAGTCTCTCTGCTTTACTTTCCACTCCCAAAATTCAGTGTACAATTTGCTGTATGCAGATATCAATATCCATAATGCACTTTGGATATTTTGATGGTTTTTTTTTTGCAGTACCGGGGATTGAACGCAGGGGCGCTCTACCTCCGCGCTACACCCCTGGCCCTATTTTTTATACTTTATTTTGAGACCGGGTCTCATGAAGCTGCGGAGGACCTCACTAAGTAGAGAGAGAGAGAGAGAGAGAGAGAAACAGGGAGAGAGAGAGACAGAGAGCTGGGGCTGGCCGCAAACCCAGATCTTCCGGTCTCCACCTCCCAAAGTACTGGGATTACAAGCGTGCGCCACCACGCCCGGCTTTATTTTGATGTTTTGAGATTTCTTCCACCAGCTTAATCAGCCCATCATCTTTAAATTTAGCCTCACACAAAGTTTCAGTATATGGGCAAAATGCCAATAAATTTTTTGCCAGAATGTAGCATGTGTGACCTCTACTCCATTTTTCTATGGGGTCCTCTTTGCTCTCTGAAATCTCCTGAGCATAGTCTCTACCATCCATCTTTTTAACCACATTCTGGCCCTTCCAACTTCTTACAAAACAGTTCTAAAGACTCACAAAACACATGGTCAGACTTAGAAATACCAGTGACCCCATACCTAGTACCAATTTCTGTCCAAGTCAACATTCTCACTGCAATAATCCAAAACGACTGACCACACAACTTAGAGGAAGGAAGATTTATTTGCCCATGGTTTTTTGCATATTTCTGTAGAACTCAGGGCATAATGGCAGGAAGAAGAGAGGGGGAGAACACACAGGCTCTGCTCCTCACATCACAGAAGATAGAAGTAGATAGAGAACAACGGGAGGAGAAAGGATCTATAATCCACAAGGTTATACTCCTAGGGGCCCCTCCTTAGCAACCACACCCCACTTCCAACATTGCTACCTTGTTTCCGCGAGGGCTAGGGGGACATTCGAAATCCAAACCATTATATATTCCCATCAACAAGGTATAAGGGTTGTTTTTTTTTTTTTGCCACATCTCACTTATCCTTTGCCTTTTTGATAATAGCTATTCTAATGGGTGTGATATATCTCATTGTGATTTTAATTCGCTTTTCCCTGATTATTAGTGATGTTGAGCATTTCTTCATATACCTGTTTACCATTTGTATGTCTTCTTTTGAGAAATGTCTATTCAGGTTTTCTGTCCAATGTTTTGTTAGGTTATTTGATTCCTTGCTATTGAGTGGTGTGCGTTCTTACATATTTGGGGTGTTAACCCTTTTTCTGACATATAGAGTCTGCAAATATTTTGTCCTATTCTGTAGGTCATATCTTCGCTCTGATGATTGTTTCCTTTGCTATGCAGAAATTTTTAGTTTGATGCAATACAATTTGTGTATTTTTGCCTTTTTGCCGGTGCTTTTGGAGTCATGGCCCAAAAAAATGCACTGGCCAGACTAAGGTAAGAAAGCTTCTCTCTTGTTTTTTTCTAGTCGCTTTACAGTTACAAGTCTTATGTTTATATCTTCAATCCATTTTGAATTGATTTTTGCATATAGTGTGAGAGGAAGGTCCAATTTCCTACTTCTGCATGTGACTATCCAATTTTTGCAGCATTATTTAATGAAGAGATTGTCCTTTCCCCATTGTGTGTTCTTGGTCCCATGTTGAGGATCAATTGACTGAAACTGTGTGTGTATTTCCGGGCTCTGTATTCTCCTACATTAGCCTTATATTTGTTTTTGTGTTTTTTTTGCCAGTACCATGTTGGGTTTGTTTGCTTTTCTGTTGCCCAGGCTGACTTCAAACTCCTGGCCTCAAGTGAGTCTCCTTTCTCAGCCTCTCAAGTAGTTCGGATTATAGGCATATGCCACTGTGCCCAGCCTCCACGCTGTTTTGATTATTGTAACTTTGTAATTTCAAAATCAAATAATGTGATGCTTTTTTTTTTTTTTGCTCATTGTTGCTTTGACTACTCAGGGTCTTTTTTTAGGATTATTTTCTCTAGTCTTATGAGAAATGTTGTAAGAATTTTGATATTGATTGCATTGATTTTCTTGGTACTGGGGATTGAACTTAGGGACAGTCTACATTTGAGCTATACACCCAACACTTTTTATTTTGAAACAGGGTCTCAAACCTGAGATCCTCCTGTCTCAGCTTCCCAAGTACTGGAATTACAGGCATATGCCACCACACCTAGTTGCATTGAATCTTTAGATTGATTTGGATAGTCCAGACATTTTAGCAGTATTAACTCTTCTAATGCATGAACACAGGTTACCTTTTCATTTTTTTGTCTCTCCTTTGATTTCTATTATAATGTTTTATAGTATTTAGTGTATAGATCTTCCTTTCTTTATTAAATTTATTCCTAAGTATTTTTGATACTATTATAAATGAGAGTTTTCTTTCTTTATTTTTCAGATAGTTTGTTGTTAGTGTATAGAAATGCTACTATGCTGCAACTTTACTAAATTTGTTATTTCTAGCAGGGTTTTGTAGTTGTGCTTTAGCATTTTCTGTGTATGAGATCATGTCATCTGCAAATGAAGACAGTTTTATTCCTTAAATTCCAATTTGGATGCCTTCCTTTCTTTCTTTTGTCTAATTTCTCTGGCTAGTGATTTTTCTATCCCATATTTAATTGAATTAGTGAGGGCAGCTATCTATGTCTTACTTCCTATATTCAAGGAAAAGCTTTTAGCTTTTTGCTATTGAGTATGATATTAGCTATTGGCTTGTCGTATATGGATTCCATTATATTGAGGTACATTCCTTCTGTAACTAATTTGTTCAGAGATTTTATCCTGAAGGAATATGGAATTTTGTCAAACACTACTGCATCTGTTGAGATGATCATATGATTTTTATCCTTAATTCTTTTAATGCAGTGCATCACATTTATTAACTTGTATATGTTGAACCATCCTTGCATAAAGACTGGTCATCCTTGATCATGGTGAATAGCCCCTTTAATATACTGTTGAATTCAGTATGCTAGGATCTTAGGTGAAAATATACCACCCCCCAAAAAATCCTTTGGGCCCTGCCTATTCATTCCTCCCTCCCTCCAACCACAGGCAATGGATGATCTTTTATGTTGTATTTATTTATTTATTTATTTATTCATTTATTATTGGTACATTATAATCAGACATCATGGTAAAGTTCAGAGTGATAGAGATGTACATGAACACAGCACTTGGTGAGCTCCCCCGCCGACTGCTCCCAGTTTGTACATCATGTCCGTTGAAGTGTTTCCTTCATCAAGGCTGATCTTTTTTACTGTCTGCTTGATTTTGCCTTTTCTAGAATGTCTCGTACTTGAAGCCATACAATAGGCAGCTATCTTAATCCATTTTTTTGTTGCTGTGATAGAACACCTAGGACATTGTGATTTATAAAGGAAAGGAGTTCATTCTTCTCACAGTTCTAGAAGTGGAAGTCCTAAATCAGGTGGCTGCATGTGGCAGAAGCCTCGTGCTATCTCATAACATGGCAGAAAGGTGAATGGGCACCTGCAGAGGAGCCAAAGCACATAGGGCAGCATGCTTTGTAACAACCCTTCTTGCCATAATTAATCTAGTTCTGAGAGATTGAGAACTCACTACCAAAAAAAATTCACCTAGTCCTACAGGAAAGGCATTAATCCCTCTTAGTGATCTAGTAACCTCTTAAAAGCCCCTCCCAACACTGCCACAATGGCAGTCAAGTTTCAACATGAAGAACACACTGTGTTCAAACCACCTTTTCAGATGGGCTCCCTTCTCAGTAGTATGCATTTATGGCTCCTCCATGTCTTTTCATGACTTGATTGCCCATTTATTTTTGGTGCTGTTTGAATAATAGCTCATTTCTTTTTATTGCTGTGATCCAAATGTACAGTTTTTAATCCATTCATCTACTGAAGGACATCTTGGTTACCTCCAAGTTTTAGCAATTATGAACAAAGCTGCTATAAACATCCACGTGCAGGTTTTTGTGTAGACATAAGTTTTCAACCCCTTTGGGTAAACATCTAATAGCCTAATTGTTGGATCATATATTAAGAGTGTGTTTAGTTTACAAGAAACTGCCAAACTGCCTTCCAAAGCAGCTGTACCATTTTATATTCCCACCAGCAATGAATGAGAGTTCCTGTTACTCTATATACTCACCAGTATTTGATGTGCTCAGTGTTCCAGATTTTGGCCATTCTAATAGATATGCAGTGATAAATCATTATTGTTTTAATTTGCATTTCCTCATGACATATGATGTGGAACATCTTTTCATATGCCTATTCACCCACCATCTGTATATCTTCTTTGATGAGGTGCCTATTAAGATCACTTTTTAATCTGGTTGGTTGTTTTCTTGTTGTTGAATTTTAAGAGTTATTTGTGTATTTTGGATAACAATCTTTTATCTTAAGGATGTGTCTTTTGCAAACATTTTCTCCAAGCCCATGGCTTGTCTTATTATTCTCTTAACATTGCCTTTTTCAGGGCATGGGTTACTAATTTTAATGAAGTTCAGCTTGTTATTCTTTTTGTGAGTCATATCTTTGGTGTTCCATTGAAAAATCCATCACTATATCCAAGGCCATCCAGATGTATTCTTATTTATTCTTATGTTATTCTCTAGGAGTTTTGTCATTTTGCATTTTTACATTGAAGTCTAAAGTCTTATCACATTTGTGCTGCTATACCAAAATACCACAGACTTCATAATTTATAAATAGTATTAATTTATATTTACCAGTTCTGGAATATGGGAAGTCCAAGATCCAGGTACCAACAGATTTCATATCTGTTGAGGGATCTCTTCTTCAAAGAGGCTGTCTTGTTGCCACATCTCCATATGGCAAAAAGCCCAAGAGGGATGAATTCTATGTCCTAACATAGCAGAAGAGATGGAAGGACAAAAGGAACTTAGCCAGTTCCATCTATTTCTTTTATAAGATTTCTAATGCTATTCTAATTTTATTCTTAATGGCTTAATCACCTCCTAATGGATCCACCTCTTAATACTTCTGCATTGGAGATTAAGGTTCATCATGAATTTTGGAAGGAATATAAACATTCAAATCATAGCTTCTCTGATCCATTTGGAGTTAATTTCTATGAAGGATGTAAGTTCCATGTTTGGATTAGTTTTTTTGTATGTAAGTATCCAATCCCAACACCATTTTTGAAAATACCATCCTGGTTCCATTGTATTGTATTTGCTCTTTTGTCAAAGATCAATTGCCTATATTATTGTGGATCTATTTCTGGGCCTTCTATTCTGTCCCATTGATCTATTTTTCTATGGCTTGACACGACATTGTCTTGATCACTATGGATTTATAGTAAGTCTTGAAGTTAGTCCTCTACCTTTGTTATTTTTTAATATTGTATTGGTTATTCTGGGTCTTTTGCTCCACCATACAAACTTTAAAAACACTTTGTCAACATCCACAGAGTTACTTGCTAGTATTCTGGTTGGGTTCATGTAATCACATGAACTGTATAAGTCAAGTTGGGAATAATTGACATCTTGACAATTCTGAATCTTTCTATCCATGAACATGGAGTATCTCTTCATTTATATAGTTCTTGGATTTTATTCATCAGAGTTTTGTAATTTTCTTTATCTAGGTTTTGTACATATTTTGTTAGGCTTTTTTTACCCAGATATTTCATTTTCTGAGATTCTAATATAAATAGTATTATTTATAACTTCAAATTTTATTTGTCCATTGATGATATATAGGAAAACAATTGACTTTTATATAGTAACCTGGTGTCAAGTGTTATCTTTTAAAATATTTCCTCTCTTAATTTGTCACTCCTTTTTATGAAACCATGACTTGACCTATTTAAGACCTTCATCCTATCTAACATCCCTTTTATTTTTCCTTTCTCTTTATTTCATTGTGCAACACACACACACATACATATACATATATATTCCTATTCACTAACATTTACTTCAGTGCTATCTTCTCTGCTATGTAACTTATCTCTGAGATTTAAATTTTAAAGAAAAAGAGAAAATACAAATTATCAAAATCAGGGATGGAAGAGGGAAAAATCACCACAGATTCAAAAGAAATATAGTAAGGATCTATCATGAATAATTTTGTGTCAATAAATTCAATAGCTTATATAACATGGCAAATTTATTAAAAAAATAAGTTGCCCAAATTTAAAATCTAAATAAATTCATACCCATTAAAGAAATTAAAATTTGAATCTAAAATTTTCCTACAAGGAAATGGGTATGGTGGTGCATGCCTGTAATTCCAGTACTTGGGAGGCTGAAATAGGAGAATCACAGGTTCAGGGTCAGCCTCAGCAATTCAGCGAGACTCTCAGCAACTTTATTACAGCCTGTTTCAAAATTTAAAAAAAAATTAAAAAGGGGCTGGGGGTGTAGCTCAGAGGTAGAATGCCCCTGGGTACAATCCCTAGTACCAAAGTACCAAAGAAACAAAACAAAACAAAACAAAAACTTTTCCACAAGTAAAACTCTAAGTCACATTCTTTTACCTGTTGAGTCTACCAAACATTAGAGAAGTAATTCTTTTTTTTTTTTTTTTTGCGGTACCGGGGATTGAACCCAGGGGTGTTCTACCTCTGCGCTACACCCCCGGCCCAATTTTTTTATACTTTATTTTGAAACCGGGTCTCACAAAGTTGTGGAGGGCCTCACTAGGTAGAGAGTGAGAGAGAGAGAGAGACAGGGAGAGAGAGAGAGAGAGAGAGAGAGAGAGAGAGCTGAGGCTGGCCATGAACCTGGATCCTCCGGTCTCTGCCTCCCAAAGTACTGGGATTACAAGCGTGCGCCACCACGCCCAGCTAGAGAAGTAATTCTGATCCTTCAAAAACTCTTTTAAGATGTAGTGTGGATGGAACAGTTTCCATCCACAACTCACTTGATGTGCCCAGCATCACCTCAGTACTTTAACCTGACAAGGATGTCATAAGAAAACTACCTAATAGGCCGGGCATGGTGGCGCACGCTTGTAATCCCAGTACTTTGGGA
>PVJS01025990.1:0-27396 GCA_004027185.1 Glis glis
TGGGAGGCGGAGACCGGAGGATCCGGGTTTGCGGCCAGCCTCAGCTACTTAGTGAGGCTTCCGCAACTACGTGAGACCCGGTTTCAACTTCGTGAGACCCGGTTTCAAAATAAAGGATAAAAAATAGGGCCGGGGGGTGTAGCTCCGGGGTAGAATGCCCCTGGGTTCAATCCCCGGTACTGCAAAAAAAAAAAAAGTGTTTTCTGGGCTGGGTATGGTGGCGCACATTCGTAATCCCAGTACTTGGGAGGCTCAGACAGGAGGCGGATCACACGTTTGCGGCCAGCCTCAGCTACTTAGTGAGGCCCTCCACAACTTAGTGAGACCCTGTTTCAGAATAAAGAATAAAAAGTAGGGCTGGGGGTTTGCTCAGAGGTAGATTGCCCCTGGGTTTGACCCCCAGTTCCACAAAAAAAAAAAATGTTTTCTGGAATGACTCCCAAGGTTCTTAATTGTCCTTAGTATACTTTTATGGACTTGATTGTACTGTTCATTTGTAAGCACAAAACTCAAAATTCACTTCTCTCTTTATGCTAAACAGGGTATCAATTTTGCAAGTCAGATAAAATTTTTCAATTGAATTGCTTCAATGGCAGACAAACTGAGATTACTGACTCTGAAGAGAGGCCATATGAATGTGGGAAAACTTTTACTCAAATCTCTGATCTTCGAGAACACAACGGAGCCCACACTGGAGCGAATCCCCATGAATGTCACTTCTGTGGGAAAGTCTTCACTTATTCTTCTAAGCATAGACAGCATGAGAGAATTCACACTGGAGAGAAACCATATAAATGTCAACTTTGTGGGAAAGCCTTCAGCCAGTCTTACAAACTTAGTCAGCACAAGAGAACCCATACTGGAGAGCAACCGCACAAATGCCATGTGTGTGGGAAAGCCTTCAGCCACCTCTCCTCCCTTCAAAGACACAAGATGATTCACACTGGAGAAAAGCCATATAAATGTCATCTGTGTGAGAAAACTTTTACTAATACCTTTCACCTTATAATTCACAATCGAACTCATACTGGAGAAAAACCGTATGAATGTCATGTGTGTGGGAAAGGCTTCATCCAGCTGTCTAACCTTAAACAACACCAAATTACTCACACTGGAGAGAGGCCATACAAATGTCATCTGTGTATGAAATCCTTTATTTATAACTCTGACCTTAGAAGGCACAATCGAACCCACACAGGAGAGAAACCATATGAATGCCGTGTGTGTGGGAAAGCCTTCAATTCATCTTCTAACCTTCGACAACATGAGAGAACACACACTAAAGAGAAACCACACGAATGCCACATGTGTGGGAAAGCTTTCAGCCAGCTCTCTACCCTCAGACAACACAAAATGACTCACACTGGAGAAAGGCCCTACAAATGTCATCTCTGTTGGAAGTCTTTTATTTATACCTCAGACCTTAGAAAGCACATTCGAACTCACACCGGGGAGAAGCCATATGAATGCCATCTCTGTGGGAAAGCCTTCAGTCGCTCCGATTGCCTTAGACAGCATCAGAGAATCCACACTGGAGATAAACGATAAAAGAATCATGGATGTGGGAAATCCTTGCGCCATTGTTCTGCAGTTTGATGATACGAGGGCACACACATTGAAGGGAACATGAAATGTCCTCAGAGTGCATTCTGACATCCTGTGGCATGACACCATAAATGTAATGAATGTGAAAGAGTCTTGTACCATGCCTGTAATATTTAAACCTGAATACACACTCATTGAAGGAATATCCTCTGTCCTCTGTGTGGAAGACTCCTAAGTCATCATTACTCCACAGTGAATATACCTAATCTCCTGGAAAAAAAGCCATATTTATGTGTGCTTTGTGGAAGTAACTGAAGCAGTGGTTGTTCATAGCTGCTATGACATAACTCACCATGTGATATAATGATTTTAGAAGTCTTCAACCATAACTCTAAGCTTTTGTGTGTGTGTGTGCGCATGTGCTTTTATTGGTGCATTATAGTCTCATATCACAACGAAATTCAAGTTGGCAGTAACATACATGCACACAGCACTTGGTGTGTACTCCCCGCCTTCCCTCCCCCCAACTCTAAGCTTTAGTCATGTTACAGGACTTGATAAAAAGAACCATTAAGTATAGCCAGGTTTCAGGGAGGGATCCCAAAGATCCTCTGAACCTTCAGAACCCTCTGTCTTCCTGCTCCCTAACTTCCTGAGCCTTATTCCAGCTTACTCCTGGACAACTTCAGGCCTCTTCAAAAAGAGCCCCCAAAGATGTGTAATTCCAAAGAATCAATTTATGAGTTAAATGTTCTTCTAGCTCTGCATATATTCTGTTGTTGCAGTATAAAGATGAATGGTCAAACTCATGCTAATATGTTAGAATTATATTTTATTTACTCGGATCAGTATTGTGACAAATAGAAAAACACTGATAATCTGAGAGGAACACAATAAAAGAATAGTAGATTTACAATTTGTTGGCTTTTTTTCCCAAGCTACACCCCCAGCCCTATTTGTTATTCTTTATTTTTTTGAAACAGGGTCTCACTAAATTGCGGAGGCCTCACTAAGTAGCTGCGGCTGGCGGTGAACCCAGATCCTCCGGTCTCAGCCTCCCAAGTACTGGGATTACAAGCGTGCGCCACCACGCCCGGCTTAATTTGTTGCCTTTAATGACAATTTTTTCCCCATGCTCTTTGAATTGTTTTCTTATATTTGAAATTTATACTGAGATCCCAAAACATGTAGCAGATCTCGATGGTACCATCATATGTAGAAAGCCTTTCTGGCGTTTTCTCTTTCCATTTTACTCTGCATTTCACAAGTCTTATATCAAACTGAAAATAATGGATGATACTTGTTCCGTGTGACATTTGTTTTCAGCCAACCCTGTGTTTTCTGCATGTAAATAATTCAGCTGCAGATCTTACTGAGGAGTTAGATATTGGGTAGGCAGTGAGGCAATGGGACTACCAGGAGGTGAGTGTTAAGAAAAACAAAATCCAGGACCCCCCCCCCAAAAAGAAAGTGTTGTTTATTGGACCTGAACACAAACAATTAATTGTGGAGGAGTGGAGCCAAGATGCTAGGAACCAAAGATCTATGTGCACCAACCTTAGACTCAGGGGCTGTTCCTATGTATAGACCAGGGAACAAATATGCAGAGCACACAGCCTCATGACTTCGGGGAATTTAAGGCCAAAGATGACAGATTAAGTCAAGAAAAACAAGATGAAAAATGGGAACTTTCTTCATTGGTTAATGTCTATACAAAGGAGCTTCAAACATATCTAAAGCCCTATGCTCAGCATCAATATCGGCTCCCTCTCAGCACCCCTCCCCTGCGTGGGAGCTTTAACCCTGCTTCTCTTTGGTGGATCGAGTGGACTATGGGGAAAGGCAGTGTGCAATTGATGGTGTGTGGCCCGGGCTACACTCGTGCAGTGCCAGGAGGCCCCGCTGGACTCAAGTCTGCCAAGGCCGCTAGGGGTGATCTGTCTCTCTGCTTGCTTGCCTCTTTACAATAAACTTCCTACTTTTCACCTCCCTGGTGTCTTTGGATTTCATTCTTCAACTCGGTAAGACAAGGACCCGGTAAGGAACTCAGTATCATTATGTAGGCTTGGTGGGAGAAGGGAAAGTGTATCTTCATTTATTTTCTCATTGTGTGTAACACATTGCCACAAACTTTCTGGCTAAAACAACAACTATTAAGTCCCAGTGCTTGTACTTAAGTAGTGCAGGTCAGGGAAGCCCGGGTGCGCTGAGAAGGCCGTCATGCAGCTGTCAGCGGGGGCTGTGATGGCAACAGAAGCCCATGGTACTCTTCACAGCTCACAGGCTCAGGTAGTCAAAGGAAAGAAGCCCGAGTGTATCTCAACTGACCAGCCCTTCAATGTAATTCTACTAAGTAGGAAAAGAGAATTCAAGACAGATTTGAACCCGAGAAGGTCCCATGCAGGCACTGAAGAAGCAACCTGTGCAATGGGGGTCGCTCAGTTGTAGAGTGCGTGCCTGGCAAGTGCAAGGCCCTGGGTTAGATCCTTTGAAACACACACACACACACACACACACACACACACACACACACATACACACACACAAAATAGAAGAAAACAGAAAATTAAGAAAAAGAAAGCATCAACTGCCAGGCATGGTGGCGCACGCTTGTAATCCCAGTACTTTGGGAGGCGGAGACTGGAGGATCCAGGTTCGCGGCCAGCCTCAGCTACTTAGTGAGGCCCTCCGCAACTTCGTGAGACCTGATTTCAAAATAAAGTATAAAAAAGAGAACGGGGAGTGTAGCTCGGAGGTAAAACGCCCCTGGGTTCAATCCCCGGTACCGCAAAAAAAAAAAAAGCATCAACTTCACAGATAGGAGGAATAACAATAGCATCCAGGGTATGGGACTGGAGGGCCTCATGTTATGCAAAAACTCTACCACTGAGCTATACCCTACCACCTCCCTGTTTTTTGTGGTACTGTGGATGGAAACTAGGTGCTTTATACCTTTGATCTATACCTCCAACCCTATCTAAGGGTTTTTTGTTTTGTTTTGTTTTGTGTGTGTGATACTGGGTATTGAACCCAGGGGCATTCTACCTCCGAGCTACACCCCCAGCCCTATTTTTTATTTTGAAACAGAGTCTCACTAAGTAGCTGAGGCTGGCCACGAACCTGTGATCCTCCTGTCTCAGCCTCCCAATATTTTTTTATTTTGGAAAGAGGGTCTTGCTAGTTTGATGATAGTCTTACTACTTGCTAAGGCTGTCCTTGAATGTGTGATCCTCCTATCTCAGCCTCCAAAGTACTTGGATTAAAGGTGTGTGCCACAAAGCCCAGCTCTTGAGTTTTTTACCCTTGAAACAGGGTTTTGCTGAGTTTCTGAGGCTGATCTTGAATCTGCAATTCTCCTATCTCTGCCTCCCACATGCTGGGATTACAGGCGTGTGCCACTGCCTGGCCTCTGGAGATATTTATGTCAGTTAACTTTGTTCCTTCAAATGAGTCATTTTTTCATGTTTCTTCCTGTGCCAGTGCTTTTTTTCTGTGGTTATTGACAAATGGGCCTTTGCTCATTCTAATATGCCAGTTGTGGAAATCAGATATTTTGGGTCCCCGAATCTGTTGCCTGTTTCCTTTAGTTTTTTGAAGATTGTAGTTGCTCATTGGTCATACAATTTCCCAAAGCACCCTTGCAAAAACTGTTCTTCCACTTGTGCCTGTTGACATCTCCTGTCCTTTAGCATGTGATCCACTAATGTTTTCACACACAAAAATTTTTTTGTTCATTTGCTTTATTTTGCAGTGCTGGGGATCAAACCTTCTCCATCAGCCATGTGGCCAAGATACTGAATGCTGTTGAGTTCCTGTGGCCCCGACACAGGATCAGTGTCCCTCAACCCCTGGCCAGTCGTCATCTCCTCCAGGAATTTCTGCAGGAGTCCCCACTGGGCCCATGACCTCCTGAGGGTTTTTTATCTTTTCCTTTTTGTGGCTAAAATTTTAATCATGGAACACATTTCTTGCTGCCATCCTAGGACTCTGACTCCAAAGCTCTCCATGTGGCCTATACCAGGGCTTTCTTCACAGAGGGGGCTCCGTAGTACAGTCTCTGTCTCCTCAGTTTAATGTTATTATCATTGCTCAAATCGTTCCTGTTAATTTTTCATTCCTCTTCATCATAATTCAGGTTGGACTCCATAATTATTTTTATTATTACCATTGTTCAATCATTTGTGCTGTTTGTTTCGCAGCACTGACGACCATTTCTCTGTACACAAGGAGACCTGAGGTAGTGAAGGTGGTCATGTACCCTCACACACGCAGCTGCTCCCCTGCCCTTACTGTCTGGCCTGGGGATTCCTGTGTTGCTGGAGCTTCTGGAACAATCTAGCAGTACCCTGAGGGTCCAGCACTGCCTTGTTGGTGTGCAAGCCTCAGCGGGGCCACAGGGACGTTTTCATGAGCTTGGTGCTCAGGATCCACTCCTGAACACATGGGTTGCGGAGGGTAGATAACCTGGCATTCCTGAACGGCACCCTCCCTCCTGCTCCCCAGGTAGGGCAGGAAACGGCTTCTGGCATCAGGGGAGCCAGGGAGGACCCTCCATCTGCCTGAGCTCTGAAAGCTCACAAATCCCCTGGAGGGTCTAATAATCTCCTGTTGAGGCCTCGGTGGCCCAGGGAGAGCCTTGGTCCACCACATTCTTCATGCTATTTGCTAAGTCTACTGGGGTGGAAGGAACTGGGACCTGGGCAGGAAGGACAGGGTGTTTCTGCAGGCGGGGGCCTCAGGACTCTACCTCTGCTCCAGCCAGGAAACTGCCATTACCCATACTGAAGACAGCGCGTGTATCCTGGGTGGTCAGGCCTCTCGGAATATTCTAGGTACCTGCAGGTGCCCCAGGAAGGTGGGCTCTGTGCTGCAAGGCATGGAAAGGGCAGCCCTTCCGCCTGAGGAAGTGCAAAATATTTGGAGTTCCCAGGGATCCACCAGCTCCTCCTATTGGCCAGTGCGGCCCCTGCTGCACCTGACCAAGTGAAGGACACAGCCTGGATCCGGTGCTGAGACCTGCAGATACCAGAGGTCCAGGCCCGACTCTGTGAGGAGCAGCCAGCAGTGAGGGCTCAGGGTCGCGGGCTTCAGAAACCCAGTAGTCAGCGTCTTTGTGTGTAGGTGTGAGCTGTGCTCCTGCCGTCTTTGCAGGGAGCCCAGCCTGGCATCTAGGGGCCAGGATTCTAAACTCTGCTGGGTGCTGAATGGCTGGCAGGCCCAGGGCAAAAGCTCTTCTCCCTCCTCCCAGTAGGAAGCCCTGGGGCTTGTGGAAGAGTTCCCAGTTCATCCCTGCCTGCCTTGTGTTTTCCATTCCTGTATTTTATTTTATTTTATTATTATTTTATTTTATTATTTTATTTTATTTATTTTATTTTTTATTTTATTTTATTTTATTATTTTATTTTATTTTATTTTATATTTTATTATTATTATTATTTTTTTTTGCGGTGCCGGGGATTGAACCCAGGGGCGTTCTACCTCCGCGCTACACCCCCGGCCCTATTTTTTTATACTTTATTTTGAAACCAGGTCTCACGAAGTTGCGGGGGGCCTCACTAAGGAGAGAGAGAGAGAGAGAGAAAGAGAGAGAGCTGAGGCTGGCCACGAACCCGGATCCTTCGGTCTCCACCTCCCCAAGTACTGGGATTACAAGCATGCGCCACCACACCCGGCTCCCCAACCCTTCTTTATTTTTATTTTGAAACAGGCTCCTGCTCAGTTGCTGAGGGTCTCACTACATTGCAGAGATTGACATCAAACCTGCCATCTTCCTGTCTCCGCCTCCCAAGTACTGGGATTATAGGTGTGTGTCACTATGCCGGGATAGAAGTGTGCTTTAGATTCAGTCTCAGAGCAGCAGCTACTCGGTGCACTTCTCTAGTCTGCCATTTTCAGAAGCTTTTAGTAATTCCTGAATATTCTCTTGAAAGAACTGTATAAGGGATGCTCTCACATTCTCCTCCCGCATTGGGGTAACTGTGTATTTTGTAATACATTGTTATATTGCAAGCTTTCATATTTATTCATTTTCCATTTTATTTTAAAGTTTGGGTTTCCTCCAGCTCTGGGCAATTTTAGTGTTTGTACATGGAACTCCAGTGTGTCTGGTTCCTGTCTGAATTCCCAGCCCTTGAATGCCTGCCAGAGCATGGAATGCACTCAAGGGTATTTATAGATGCACAAAGAACCAAATGGATGTTCTTAATTCCCCTTCAAAAATGGCCTTACAGAGCCAGGCGTGGTGGCACAGTTTGTAATCCCAGTATTTGGGAGGCTGAGACAGGAGTGCAGGTTCGAAGCCAGCCTCAGCTACTTAGTGAGGCCCTCTGCAACTTAGTGAGACCCTGTTTCTTTCTTTTTTTCTTCTTCTTTTTTTTTTTTTTTTTTGCACTACTGGGGATTGAACTCAGGGGCATTCTACCTCCGAGCTACACCCCCAGCCTTACTTTTTATGGTTTATTTTGAAACATGGTGGCTCATGCTTATAATCCCAGGACTTGGGAAGTTCTTTTTTTTTTCTTTGCGGTACCGGGGATTGAACCCAGGGGCGTTTTACCTCCAAGCTACACCCCTGGCCCTATTTTTTATACTTTATTTTGAAACCAGGTCTCATGAAGTTGCAGAGGGCCTCACTAAGTAGCTGAGGCTGGCTGCAAACCTGGATCCTCCAGTCTCAGCCTCCCAAGTACTGGGATTACAAGTGTGCACCACCACGCCCGGCGCTTGGGAAGTTGACACAGGAGGATGGCAGGTTCGAGGACGGCCTCAGCAAACAGTAAGACTTTCATCAACCCAGCGAGACCCTGTTTCAAAATAAAAATAGAAACAGGGCTGGGGATGTAGCTTTGAGGTGGAATGCCTCTGGGTTCAATCCCTAGAGCCACAAAAAAAGGCCATACCTCATTGCTCTCCAAGTTTGGCTTGGAGAGATTATGGCTTCACAATTGTCTGGACAATCTAATTAAAATGGGCAGGGTGTGTCTCAGAAGGAAGACCAGATTCGGTTCAGAGTCCCTGCTGTCAGGGTGTGTCCCTGGAATGTGGCCCACATTAGGGTAATGAGCTGATTTTCTCCAGTGTAAAAGGAATCAAGAAGTAGAGAGAGGCCGCATTTCCTGGGAGAAGCAGGAATTGCAGAGTTCAGGACTTGGGAGAGGACCAACTTGCAGCTCGTCTTTGGAACCTGCCTCAGAATCTCGTGGGCCTCACCATCTTCTACAAATTTCATTTCCTGGTGAGTTGTCCAAACATGGGTTGGGAACCTCCTTCCCTTACAGAGATGTGCGTCCTGCCAATGTTGAGACATTTGTCACACTAAAGCTCCATCTTATGATCATTAGATTGTATTGTATCAACAGCTACTTCACCTCTCTCATTTCCTATTTTGACTCTTAAAGCGCCTTTCCCATTTTTTTTTCTTATGTCTATTTTATTAAATCTGAACTACTAGTAACTACTAGTAATTAGGGAGATTCAAAATTGAATTTACTCATAATTAACATAAAACTAAATTAAATTATATTTAAACAAAATGAAAACTAATTAGCTAAATCTCTCATCCTCAGCAGCACTAAAAATATTTCAGGTGTTCTATAAACACCTAAGTCTGATTGCTCCTGTATTGGGCCAGACAGATAGAGAATTTACTTCTGCACAGAAAGTTCAATTAGGTGCTTTGATCTATGTGTTATGTTATATTATTTATTTGGTGGGTGGGGTTATAGGTAATGTACTATCTGCTCTGTTAATTCTAAGGGTTTTATGAATTAATCTTTTGTTTTTTGGTACTGGGGATGGAACACAGAGGCATTCTATCTCCAAGTTATACCCCCAACCCAATTTTATTTCTTATTTGGGAACAGGGTCTCACTAAGTTGCAGAGGGCCTCATTAGTTGCTGAGGCTGGCTTTGAACCTGTGATCCTCCTGTCTCAGCCTCCCAAGTACTTGGATTATAAGCGTGCGCCACCACAACACCTGGCTTAGCAAGATTATTTAAAGTGAGAACTACCCTACACTTTTATTTAGCCAATTGAGTATTTAGGGTGGTCATTTTTTGTTTTGTTTTAAGAAGTTGTATATTTCATTTTCAAAAAAATTGGTTTCCAGCCAGACGTGGTGGCGCACACTTGTAATCCCAGTACCTGGGAGGCTGAGATAGGAGGACCCGGGTTCGTGGCCAGCCTCAGCTATTTAGTGAGGCCCTCCACAACTTAGTGAGACCCTGTTTCAAAATAAAGAATAAAAAATAGGGCTGGGGGTGTAGCCCGGAGGTAGAATGCCTCTGGGTTCAATCCCCAGGACCGCCAAAAAAAAAAAAAATGGTTTCCTCCATTCTCACGCACCAACCATGATCACGCAGGGTTCACTGTGCACTTCACAATAAGATTGTCCTTTCCAGGCCCTGAAGTTTTCATGCACAATATTCTGGAAAAATTTAAACTTCTTTCTCTTTTCTCTATTCGCTGCATTTTTATTGGTGAACCAGATGTTGAAAAGTATTCAAGGTTGGAATGTGATTTATAATCTAATGGGAGATGATAGAATTTTTTATTTATACTATTGACATATATTGCTTTCAAAGTTATTGTTTCCCTATTTAAATCTATTTGCTTTTATTCTCGAGATGTTCTTTTTTGATCTGTGTATTGCTACTAGGCAAGAGGAATGAAGGCAAAACTATATTGGTTATGTCGAGGTGAAATCCCTGGAATTGAGAATAGTGCACAGCCCATCTCTCCTGTTGAGAAATGAGAGATCCTACTTAACAACATCAGTTTTCTAGACTGTAGTTCGGAATCAAAAGGAAAAAGTGGACAGGTGAGTGAAACTTGAGAATAGGGACTTCTGCAGACATAATCATTGAAGATCATAGTTTTGTTTGGGGATAATGGTGTCTAGCAGCACACCAGGAGCTAAGCAACTGTGTTCTTGCAGTTTGGGGAGGACTGGGAATAGCCAAGCCAGACCCTTAGTTCTGAGGACTGCCCTTAAAAGACTAAGGTGAGCTGGGCGTGGTGGCACACGCTTGTAATCCCAATACTTGGGAGGCTGAGACAGGAGGATCCGGGTTCGCGGCCAGACTCAGCTACTTAGTGAGGCCCTCTGCAACTTAGTGAGACCCGGTTTCAAAATAAAGAATAAAAAATAGGGCTGGGGGTATAGCTCGGAGGTAGAATGCCCCTGGGTTCAATCCCCAGTACCGCAAAAAAAAAAAAAGGAGACCAAATAATGAGACCAAAGAATATATGTTTACCTTATATTTGACATTGCTTGGATTTTTTTACATCTGTGTAATCAAAGCAGCAGGGATTCAGAAGCCAAGGTTAAGCATTATGCAGCATTAGCAAAGTTCACGGCGACCCTGCCGTAAGCCAAACATTCTTAGCGGAGCTTATGGCCTTGTAGTGCTCAGGGTGGCAATATGGAGTAGCTAGTGTTAAGGTTTAAGCAGACCTCATCTCACTATTCTCATAGTTGATGGAGTGTTGGAAGGAGTGGGGCTCTGGAGGGGAAGGGGTCATGGTAGATGTTGGAGAACACTTGATAGCAAATAAAGGAAAACAAAATAATCTGAATAATTTCACAATATTTACCTAAAAGTGTAAATAAAAATCTTCATGTGGTATGAGGCAGCCATTGCAATTTTTTTTTTTTTTTTGCGGTACCGGAGATTGAACCCAGGGGCGTTCTACCTCCGCGCTACACCCCCGGCCCTTTTTTTTTATACTTTATTTTGAAACCGGGTCTCACGAAGTTGCGGAGGGCCTCACTAAGTGGAGAGAGAGAGACAGAGAGAGAGACAGAGAGAGAGAGAGAGAGAGAGAGAGCTGAGGCTGGCCGCGAACCCGGATCCTCCGGTCTCCGCCTCCCAAAGTACTGGGATTACAAGCGTGCGCCACCACGCCGGGCTCAGCCATTGCAATTTTTGGAATCAGAGATGGAATTGAATTATTCTAAACTCCATGGGCCAATTCTCACGTGAAACTCAATGTTTGTCCCGTTATCCATAAGATGGCTGTACTTATATCATCATTCTGGAAAATCACAACCACAGCCTTGTTCATTTGGCTTTGGGATATAAGTGAGAGCCCTGTGCCTGTCTCTCTAAGTGTGCTCTGCATTTTTCTTTGCTTGGAAGTGAGTTCAAACTATAGTGAGTGACTGGAACTTCATGATAGGTGTATCTAAAAAATGTACACAACTGAAATCTCAAGGTTTCTTTCTTTATCCACAGATTCCCTTTCTTACTGCTCAGACAGTCTGAGTGGAAACCCAGAGGGAGAGAGCGGGAGACTGAATTAATGACAATGCATGCACTGGTGAGCAGAGAATGCCTTTTTCTGTTGAAATTGCACCCTTATTGATAGTAGATGCTCAATCTCAAGTGCAAGTAATAGGTATTCCTTTATGTAGGACTCTGGGGTACTTATCATGCATCAGGAACCCATCAGTATCCCAATCAGGGTCCTAACATGCATGAATACACTCTAGAACCCATTACAGTTGTGTCCATAAAGACACCAGAGAATTTCTGTCCTTTACTGCATAGCCTCATTGAGAAATTATTGACTCATTAATTACGCATTCAGTGTAATGCATTTAGGATTGTGGTGGGTGCTTTTCACAGAAATGAGTGAAGAATATATTACAACCCAATAGGGAGGTAGATGTTTCAGCCAGTGAGCAAAATCAACCCCATGCGAAAGGTTATGGAAATCCAGGCATGATGGAGAGAAAATTAAAGGGCATTAGGTAAGAGAAGGTATGCGAAATAATTTATTTTTTCTGTTTTTAAACTTCAAATTTAGGACGGGCATGGTGGCGCACACTTGTAATCCCAGTACTTGGGAGGCTGAGACTGGAAGATCACAGGTTCGCGGCCAACCTCAACAACTTGTGAGGCCCTCTGCAAGTTAGTGAGAACAGTTTCAAAATAAAGAATAAAAATAGGGCTGGGGGTGTAGCTGAGAGGTAGAATGCCCCTGGGTTCAATCCCCATTACCGCAATAAATAAATAAATAAATAAATAAATAAATAAATAATAAATAAGCAAGCTTCAAATTTGATGAAATATAATTGGAGTTTTGTTTTGTTTTGTGGTACTGGCAATTGAACCCGGGGGCTTTCTACCTCCAAGCTACACCCCGCCCTATTTTTTATTCTTTATTTTGGAAACAGGGTCTCACTAAGTTGTGGAGGGCCTCACTAAGTAGCTGAGGCTGGCCACAAACCATCAGTCCTCCTCTATCAGCCTCCCAAGTACTGGGATTACAAGCATGCACCAAAATGCGCAGCTATAATTGCAGTTTTTAATGTCCAGAAGCATAGTTAAAATAGTCATGGTCATTCATCTCCCCAACCATTCTTTTTGCCTCTCCATTATTAACCATTTCTTCAATTGCATAACTGGAAGTTGTGTATATTAAGTTATATTGAATTTTTTTGTGATACTGAAGATTGAACCAAGGGGCATTCTAGCTCCAAGCTATACCCCCAACCATATTTTATTGGAAGCAAGGCCTCACTAAGTTGTAGAAGGCCTCTCTAAGTAGCTGAGGCTAGCTGCAAACCTGCAATCCTCCTGACTCAGCCTCCCAAGTACTGAGATTACAAGCGTGCGCCACGATACCTGGCTAAGTTTTATTAATTTAACTTAAGGTATGCCCTTCAGAGAATAATTAGAGAGCAAGTATAGTAAATAGAGTAAAATTTAAGTCCTGGATAATTTTTTTTTTTTTTTTTTGCAGTACTGGAGATTGAACCCAGGGGCATTCTACCTTGGAGCTCCATCCCCAGCCCTATTTTTTATTCTTTTTTTTTTTTTTTTTTTTTTGCAGTACCGGGGAATTAACCCAGGGACGTTCTACCTCTGAGCTACACCCCCGGCCCTATTTTTTATCCTTTATTTTGAAACTGGGTCTCACGAAGTTGCGGAGGGCCTCACTAAGTAGCTGAGGCTGGCCGCAAACCTGGATCCTCTGGTCACCACCTCCCAAGTACTGGGATTACAAACATGCGTCACCACGCCCGGCTCTTCTTAGAGGAGGATTCTGATAAATATCTTAGGAAATAATTTAAAAGTAGTCATTTTTGGGCCAGGTATGGTTGTGGACACATGTAATTTCAGTATTTTTGAAGCTCTGATGGGAGGATCACAGGTTGAGGCCAGCCTCAGTAATTTAGCAAGGCTCCCAGCAACTTCACAAGACCCTGTTTCAATATAAAGAATAAAAATAGGGCTAGGGCTGTAGCTCAGAGGTAGAATGTGCCCGAGTTCAATCCCTAGTAACCCCAAAAAAAGAAAAAAGTGGAATGGCTTTGCTATATCTTGCCTTATGATGAGTCTGTAAAGCCTCAACAATGTATCGAGACTCTCAGTAACATACTGAGACCTGTTTCAAAATAAAAAATAAAATGAGACTGAGTAGAGTTCAGAGGTGAGTGCCACTGGGTTCAATACCTGGTGCCAAAAAAAAACCACTTAAAACTAACATGAACACTTAAAATGAAATGTGTTTTAGTTAAATGTTTTCAAGTGCATATTTTTCAGAATGTTTCTGAAAACATTAGAAATTTTCTGTTGTTGTACATCACAACTCAGTCAAGATTTCTTTAACGTAAATGTTATGAATTAGGATTTTCTATGTCTCTGTGAGTTAGATGTATGCTAGGCTCTGAGAATGAGTGGACTGGTGTCCTGAACACAGTTCGATCTCCCTGTACTCACATTCCTTCTGCCTCAGTGCTGTCACCTCAACACTCCTAGTGTGGAAAATGGCGTGATTGCTCTGTGTAAACTGCAATGTCCATGATGTTGTAGGAACCAATGACCATTGAAGATGTGACCATAAAATTCACCAGGGAAGAGTGGGCCCTATTGGGCTCATCCCAGAGGAAGCTGTACAGAGAAGTGATGGAAGAAAACACCAGTAATCTAGTATCCCTTGGTGAGTACTGAAGCAAAAAGAATATATACATGTTTTTTAATCTACCAAAATCTAATTTTCTTCTAGTGGTATGGGGGGTTGAACTAAGGGAGATTCTGCCTTTCAGCTTCACCTACAGCCCTTTCAACTTATTTTGAAGCAAGAATCACTAGGTTGCTGAGAGTCTTGCTACATTGCTGAGGCTGTCATCGGACCTGCGATCCTTCTGTCTTAGCCTCCCAAAAACTGTGATTACAGGCTTGGGCCACCATGTTCAGCTTCATAAGTATATTGAATTGTTCCAAATATGCTACTCAAAGCACAGCCCTGATAAATTTTGTCAAATTTATACTTACACAAAAGAAAGTTTTTCTTTATACTTTATTTATAATTACTTTTTTTTATCACCCTGGAATATGTTCTTGAAGATTTTAATCCTACTCTTGTATGGAAACTTCAGTATTTTCTCTTTAAAGATGTCTTCTGGGGTGACTTCCTAATTTTTCCCATTTTCCTCATTCATGTTCAATGTCCTTCATGGTAATGAATATTTAGGCAGAACACTCAAAATCTACTTTTCTATTCACAGTGAATAGGGTATCAGTCCTCTTTCCTTCAACAGCAAAAGAAGAGGCCACACAAATGCCATCTAGGTGAGAAATCCTTCACTTACACCTTTTTTTTACAGCACATATACAAACTCACACTGGAAAGAAACCAGATGAATGTCGTCTGTGTGGGAAAGCCTTTCATGATCCATCTGCCCTTACAGTGAATATTCAAAATCATGCTGGACAGAAACCATATGAAAGTAATCTCTTTGGAAAAGCCTTCAGTAAACCATATAATGATAGAAAACAGGAGAGAACACACGCTGGAGAGAAACCATATGAATGTCATCAGTGTGGGAAAGCCTTCAGTGCATCTTGTGACCTTAGAAAACATGAAGGAACACACACTGGCAAGAAACCATATGAATGTCATGTGTGTGGGAAAACCTTCACCAAATCTTGCAATCTTAGTGCGCATGGGAGAATACACACTGGTGAGAAGCCATATGAATGTCGTCTGTGCGGGAAAGCCTTCACCCAATCTAGTGCTCTTCGAATGCATGAGAGAACGCACACTGGCAAGAAACCATACGAATGTCATCAGTGTGGGAAAGCCTTCAGTGCCTCTCATTACCTTAGAACACATGAGAGAACACACAGTGGTGAGAAACCATATGAATGTCATGTGTGTGGGAAAGTCTTCACCAAATCTTGCAATCTTAGCGCACATGGGAGAATACACACTGGAGAGAAACCATATGAATGTCAAAAGTGTGGGAAAGCCTTCACCCAATCTAGTACTCTTAGAAAACATGAGGGAACGCACACTGGCAAGAAACCATATGAATGTCATCAGTGTGGGAAAGGCTTCAGTGCATCTCATTACCTTAGAACACACGAGAGAACACACATTGGAGAGAAACCATATGCATGTTATGTGTGTGGGAAAGCCTTCGCCAAATCCAGTCATCTTAGGCATCATGGGAAAATACACACTGGTGAGAAACCATATGAATGTCATCGGTGTGGAAATGCCTTTAGTAAAGCTTATCTTCATTTGCATGGGAGAAAACACACTGGAGAGAAACCATATGAATGTCACCTGTGCAGGAAAGCCTATCGTTATCCCTCTGGCCTCAAAAAGCATATGCAGATTCACACTGGAGGGAAATCATGAGTGCAATCTCTGTGGAAAAGCCTTCAACACACCTTTTAACCTTAGTCAACATGAAAGAATACACAGGAGAAGCCACATGTGTGTGGACAAGCTTTCATACACTACACAAGATGATTCACACATGAGAGGCCATACAAATGTTATCATTGTGAGAAAGCCTGCAACTCATCCTTTAACCTTAGATATCGGGAGAGAACACACACTGGAGGGTAACCTTAAGAATGCTATCATTATGGAAAAGCCTTTACCACATGCTCTATTCTTAGAAGACATGACTGAACACACAAAGGACAGAAACTTCATAAATGTCAGGTATGTGGAAAAGCCTAAATCCAGCAATCTAAATGTATACAGCATGAGAGAACACACACTGGACAGAAGCCATGTGAATTCCTACAGTGTGGGAAAGATGTCAGCCAGCTCATGTCCCTTGGATAACATAAGATGTTTCAAACAAGAAAGGCCATACCAATATCATCTATGTTGGACAGTGTGTAGTTATACCTCTGGCCTTAGAAAGCACAATGGAACTCACAGTGCTGAGAAAGCATATGGATGCCACCTTGTGGGAAAACATTCAATTGATTTGATTGTCTTAGTATCAGAGAACCCACACTGGAGATAAATAAGAAATTCATCTGTGTAAGAAATCCTTCTGCCAGTGGTCTACAACACAGACTGGAGAACACAATGCCTGCGGTGTATATTCTTTTTTTTTTTTGAGATACTGGGAATTGAACCCAGAGTCATTCTACCTCTGAGCTACACCCCCAGCCTTATTTTA
Source organism: Glis glis (assembly GCA_004027185.1). NCBI lineage: Eukaryota > Metazoa > Chordata > Mammalia > Rodentia > Gliridae > Glis > Glis glis. Next base: position 16,986 of record PVJS01025990.1, read on the forward strand.
TTTTTTTTTATTTTGAAATATAGTCTCACTAAGTTGTGAAGGGCCTCACAACTTTGCTGAGTTTAACCTCGAACCTGTGATCCTCCAGTCTCAGCCTCCCAGGTACTGGAATTACAGGCAAAAGCCAACATGCCCGACTGTAGTTTCTGTTCTGATCTCAAATGGCATGACATAAAAAATGTCATGAATATTGTTTTCTTGTTACAATATTTAAACCTGAGGAGCCACACATTGAGGTAACACCTTCTATAATCTGTGTGGTGGTACATCCCTAAGTCATTCTTACTCCTCAATTGACATACACCAACACTGGAAAAGGAACCATGTATTTGAGTATTTTGTGGAAATAATCCAATTATTGATCTTTCACAGATGGTATGACATAACTCACCCTGCAATAGAATAAACATAAGAGTCTTCAAACAAAGCTCTGAGTATTAAACACAATAATGGATTTGACAGGAAAGATCCACTGCCCACACCCGAGTTCCAAGGAGAGTTGGGAAAGCCTCTCTAAACCTTCAGAACCTTCCTCCTATTTCTGCTCCCTACCTTCCTGAGACTCATTCCAATTTGTTCCTCCTGGACAACCAGAAAGACCTTTCAGAAAGGACCCCCAAACATTTAATTCCAGATATTTCTCTTTTGGGTTAAATACACTCCTATTTCTGCATTTAATTTGTTGTAATGTAAAGATAAATGATCAAACTCCTGCTTATAAATTATGATCATTTTTTAACTAAAATCAGCACTAATAACAAATACAAATACCATGGTAATTTGGGAAAAAACAAAGGAAAGAAAAAATATTTACAATTTGTTATCTTTAATGACAACTTTATTCCAATCTCTTTGAAAAAATGTCCTAGTATTTGAATTTTGTACTGAGTTCCACTGAACACGTTCCAGATCTTGATGGTACCCAGGGTATAGCCTGAAAGGTGAGAACTCCTTTCCAGATAGAGGATTTGAGCCATGGACACTGGTTGGGTAAGAAGGAAGGACAAAAGAGCCAGGCGTGGTGGCGCACGCTTGTAATCCCAGTACTTGGGAGGCTGAGACCGGAGGATCCGGGTTCGCGGCCAGCCTCAGCTACTTAGTGAGGCCCTCTGCAACTTAGTGAGACCCTGTTTCAAAATAAAGAATAAAAAATAGGACTGGGTGTGTAGCTCGGATGTAGAATGCCCCTGGGTTCAATCCCCAGTACCGCAAAAAAAAAAAAAGAAGAAACAGGATCTCACTAAGCTGCTGAGGGCCCCCCTACATTGCAGGCACTAACCTCAAACCTGCAATCCTCCTGTCTTAGCAACTCAAATTGCTGGTTTTACAGGCATGTGTCACCATGCCCAGCTACCAGTGTGGTTCTGATTCACTCTGAGCAGCAGCTACTAGGTGCATTTCTTTAGTACACCATTTTCAGAACCCTTTACTAAATCCTGAATAGTATCCTGAACATTCTAGGTAAGGTGTGCCCTAAGACTCTCCACCCCCAAACTTTCACATTTATTCATTTTATATTTTATTTTTATGTTTGATTTTTCTCTAGCTCCAGGCAATTTTAGAGATATTTAAATGGACCCAGAGTGTCTGGTTCCTGTCTGAATTTCCAGACCTTCAATGCCTCTAAATCCATGGAATGCACCCAAGGGTATTTGTAAATGAACAAAGAAGGTGAGCATGGTGATGCACGCTGGTAAACACAGTACTTGGGAGGCTGAGACAGGAGGATCTCAGGTTCACAGCCAGCCTCAGCTACTTAGTGAGGCCCTCCACAACTTAGTGAGACCCTGTTTCAAAATAAAGAATAAAAACTAGGGTTGGGGGTGTAGCTTGGAGGTAGAATGCCCCTGGGTTCAATCCCCAGTACCACACATACACCCACACAAAAAATTCCATTTAAACAAAATGAAAACTAAATAGCTAAACATCTCATCTTCAGCAACACTAGTCCTATGTGTTCCGTAACCACCTAAGTCTGATTGCTACAGGGTTCAATCCCACACACACACACACACACACACACACACACACACAGAAAATAAATAAATAAAAATAAATAAATTTCATGTAACTGTTAAAATTAACACAGCAGTCAGGTGTGGTGGTGCTTGCCTGTAATCCCAGTACTTGGGGGGCTGAAACAGGAGGATCGCAGGTTCGAGGACAGCCTCAGCAAGTAGTAAGACTCATCAACCTAGCCAGAACCCAGCTCCAAAATAAAAATAGGGCTGGGGGTGTAGCTTCAATCCTCAGTACCACACACACACAAAATTAAGGTAGCAGACAGTATATTACACATAACCCCCTCCCCCCAAATATCAGAATGTAACATAAGATGTAGACCAAGCCACTCGATCAAACTTCCTGTGCAGAAGAAAAGTCCATATATCTGCCTGCCCCAATACAGTAGCAGATATACAGAATTTTCTGCACAGAAAGTTTGATTGGGTGCCTTGATCTACCTCTTGTGTTATATTCTTTTATTTGGGGGGAAGGGGTTATAAGTAATATACTATCTACTGTGTTAACAGTTTCATGAAATGATTTTTTTTGTGTGTGTGTGTGGTCCTGGGAATAGAACCCAGGGGCCTTCTACCAGTGACCTACACCCCCAGCCCTATTTTATTTTATTTTGAAAAAGGGCCTTGCTAGGTTGATGAGCCTCACTACATGCTGAGGATGTTCTGAAACCTGTGAACCTCCTGTTTCAGCCTCCCAAGCACTGGAATTACAGGTGTGCACCACCATGCCTGGCTGAAATTATCTTTTAAAAACGAATTTCTTTAAAATCTTCTGATCAATACCTATATTATTGCTTTTTTTTTTTTTGCGGTACCGGGGATTGGATCCAGGGGCATTCTACCTCCGAGTGACACCCCTGGCCCTATTTTTTATCCTTTATTTTGAAACCGGGTCTCATGAAGTTGCAGAAGCCTCACTAATTAGCTGAAGCTGGCCGCGAACCCGCATCCTCCGGTCTCAGCCTCCCAAGTACTGGGATTACAAGCATGCGCCATCACGCCCGGCTTATTAATGCTTTTTCTTTTCTTTTTTTTTGTGGTACTGGGGATTGAACCCAGGGGCATTCTACCTCCAAGCTACACCCCCAGCCTTATTTTTTTTAATTCTTTATTTTGAAACAGGGTCTTACTAAGTTGCAGAGGGCCTCACTAAGTAGCTGAGGCTGGCTGCGAACCTGCGATCCTCCGGTCTCAGCCTCCCAAGTACTAGGATTACAAGCGTGCACCACCACGCCCGGCTTTATTTCTTATTTGGAAACAGGGTCTCACTCAGTTGCCGAGAGCCTCACTAAGTTGTCGAGGCTGTCCTTGAACCTGCGATCCTCCTGTCTCAGCCTCTCAAGTACTGGGATTACATGCATGCGCCACCGTGCCCTGCTAGTCAGGCATTACAATGAGGTGCCGAGTGATAGGAGCATCGTGCATACTGCACGTGGCACATACATTTCCCTCCAGCTCCCACTCCACCTCCTCCTGCACGTTCTCTGTACATGTTCTTCAAATTGGCATTGATAACGCCGGGCATGGTGGCGCACGCTTGTAATCCCAGTACTTGGGAGGCGAAGATTGGAGGATCCGGGTTTAGTGGTGGCGCACGCTTGTAATCCCAGTACTTGGGAGGCGGAGATTGGAGGATCCGGGTTCACGGCCAGCCTCAGCTACTTAGTGAGACCCTCCGCAACTTAGTGAGACCCGGTTTCAAAATAAAGGATAAAAAATAGGGCTCGGGTGTAGCTTGGAGGTAGAACGCCACTGGGTTCAATCCCCAGCACCCCCCCCCCACACACACACACCTGGTTCTTCTCTGCTCTGAACTCCAGAGACTGGTGGCCCGGGATCCAGTCACCATTAAGAGCTCCCCTTCAAGCTGGGCATGGTGGCACATGCTTATAATTCTAGTACTTGGGAGGCCAAGATAGGAGGACAGGTTGGAGGACAGCCTCAGCAAATAGACTCTCATTAACCTCCAGTTAATGTCTCCAGTACCGCAAAAAAATATAAATAAATAAAAATTAAAAATAGGGCTGGTGGTGTAGCTCAGAGGTAGAATGTGCCTGGGTTCAATCCTTAGTGTCACAAAAAAAGAGCTCCCCTTGAGTCTGTTACATTCTCAGTCCTGTTTCCTGATTGACTCCTGGCTGGACACCTGCTTTCTCCAAACCCTCTGGGAAGTGTGGGGACTCTCGTGCTGGCTCCCTGGAAGGATCTGGGCAATTTTCCTGCTCAGGTGGTCAATTTGCTGGACATCATAGCGAAACTCAAAGTGATACAGTCTTCCGTGCTCACATCTCTTGGTGCGCCTCCCTCCTAACCCCATGCCACTGTTCCCTCTGCCTCTGTACCAACTAGTAAGGTTGTTGGTGAAAAAAATCAAGAAAATGGGTGGAACTAGAAAACATGAGGCTAAGTGAAATCAGCCATCCTCAGAAAGCCAGGGGTTGTATGTCTCCTTCATATATGAAAGATAGAGGGAAACTGGAAAAAGGGACTTTATGAAAATGAGGAGACGAGTAGAATAGTAGAAATAGGTGGGGGTGGGGAAAGAGGATCAATCCTTAGTACCACCCACAACAAACAAAAACAAATGTCAAGGTAACTAGGTATATTATCAAAATGAAACTGGGAGTTGGTGAAAAGTAATAAATTGTACACATAGTTTCTAAGATTTATTTATTTTTTTTTAATTTTTTTTGTGGTACCGGGGATTGAACCCAGAGGCATTCTACCTCTGCGCTACACCCCTGGCCCTATTTTTTATATTTTATTTTGAAACCGGGTCTCACGAAGTTGCGGAGGGCCTCACTAAGTAGAGAGAGAGGGAGAGAGAGAGAGAGAGAGAGAGAGAGCGAGCTGAGGCTGGGCGCGAACCTGGATCCTCCGGTCTCCGCCTCCCAAAGTACTGGGATTACAAGCGTGCGCCACCACGCCCGGCCAGTTTCTAAGATTAACACAAATGTTTTATTCATTTTCTTATCTATTGTCAAACATTAGAGAAAATAAAGTAAAACTACAGTTTTTTTACCTTTGAATAAGGAAGTTTCAAAATCACCATCATTTTTGAATACGTGCATGCATTTCTGGTGTTTCCCTCTGTCAAGATATATGACATGGAGCTGGGTGTGGTGGTGCATGCCTGCAATCTCAGTACTTGGGAGGCCAGCACAGGAGGATTCCAGGTTTGTGGCCAGCCTAAGTAGCTTAGGCAGACCCTCAGCAACTTAGCAAGCATCTGTTTCAAAACAAAAAATAAAATAGGGCTGGGGGGTATAAATCAGAGGCAGAATACCCCTGGGTTCAATCCCCAGCAACACACACACAACACACACACACACACACACACACCACAACACAGTTCACATCTAAGCTGCCCTTGAGTGGTTTTATTTATTTTTTAGACCCACAGGAGCGAGGTTTTCATCATTTTGATCAGTAACTGATAAGCATGTTATTTGTTAACAAACTGAGAAAGAAGGGCAGGACAAAAGAGTGGAGAAGGAAAAATCATTATTTTTGAAACAGGCCATCTCTTAGATCCCAGGGTCAGAAGCAGGCCCCCATTACAACCGCACTCCAGCAGATGTGCAGCGCACAAGTGGAACTCTCCCAGCACACGCGGGTGTGGCTCAAAGCTCCTGCTATCTCGAGCAACACTCAGGCAGCTGCTCAGAGTGCAACGCCCAGACCTAATGGGCCATGCATGAGAGCAACGCCTGCCAGGAGTCACCAGACTAACCCTTGGCAACTGATGAAAGCTCCTAGCCACCTGGGGGCCATGATTGCCTGCATTTGAGACCAAACACCTGCAGATTTGTTTGTCACCGAGCCCTGCCATTCTGACCCCTGCTGGTCAGATGATAACTGATAGTGATGCTGAACACTGACTCGGCTAGCAAGCTGCTGATAGCTAATCTTCACTTTTGATTTGGGTCCAGACCACTGTCAGAGGCCAGCTGTGGTTGCAGGGGAGGTTTTGGCGATGAGGTACCCAGAGAGAAGAAAGCATGTGGTGTCGCCATCAGGAGAACAACGGCAGCTTTATTCTAAGACCTGCTCCTTATATAGGGTTCTGGGCGAAATGGTGCACATCCCCGCCAGCGCGGACATGCACAGGCGTGTCGTGTTTCGCCCAGTTATGCTCACATAACTCAGTGCACATCTGCAAATGTGTAGGATGAGCCCACATTTGGGACTGGCGGGATGAGCGGGGTCATGTGCTTACTCCTGCCTGTATTTTCTCTGGGCCCCACAACCACCCACGGATCTTCTTGGTGCAGTCAGCTCTTGCTGTTTAACTTGTTGCTGGTTCGGGTCTGTTCAGACGCCCTGTCTGCCATAGCTCTATCCGCCACTGAGCCTTGCCACCGCCGATAGTAACTGTCCGGCTATTCCTCGTTTTCGCTGGGGCCAAGGTCTCCCAAGGCGCTTCCTCCTGGAGTCCTCAGCAGATCGAGTACGAGACCCAGAAGCACAACAGCGAGCGGAGAACACAACACCGTGGCCAGTTTCAAGTCCCGGAACCAAAATAATGCGCCCAGTGTGCAGACCCGGAACCAAAACATTGGAGCACACTACCCAGACTCGGAATCACAACAGTGCGCACACACCCCGACCCGGAAGCACAACTTTGCGCCCAGCTGGGGAAGCCCGACGTTGACAGAGCTCCGAGAGAAACGGACTGCCGACCTGCCTTTCAGGTTGTACTGATCTGTCTTTCCTCTCTTTCTCTCTCTCTGCCCTGAAATATCGTAAATTTGTGTGAAGTTTGCATGGAATGTTAAATAAAGAACCTGTCTTGGTCACGATTGCATAAATGTCAAACTGACTGAGTCCATGTTTTGGTTTGTTTCCATGATCCAAGTTGGCTCACATTTGAGTAACCAGAAGGGAAGCAAAGCAAGGACTGATAAAAATAATAAATAAATAATAAATAAATATCCAGACATGGTGGCCCACGCTTGTAATTCCAGTACTTGGGAGACTGAGAAAGGAGGATTCATAGGTTCGAGGACAGCCTCAGCAAGTAGTGAGACTTTCATCAACTTAGCAAGACCCTGTTTCAAAATAAAAATAAAATAGGACTGGGAGTGTAGCTCGAAGGTAGAATGCCCCTTGGTTCAATCCCCAGCACCTTTAAAATAAATTATATATATATACAGAGCAACTTAGTGAGACTCTGTTTCACTAAGCTACTCACTAAGTAGCTACTTACTCACTAAGTAGCTGAGGTTGGCCGCGAACCCGGATCCTCCTGTCTCAATCTCCCAAGTACTGGGATTACAAGTGTGCACCACCACACCCGGCTAACTCAAGGGTATTTATAAATGAACAAAGGCCTGGCATGGTGGCACACACCTGTAATCCCAGGATTTAGGAGGTTGAGAAAGGAGGATCACAGGTTCAAAGACAGCCTCAGAAAGTAGTGAGACTGTCATCAATCTAGGAAGACCTTGTTTCAAAATAAAAATTAAAAAATAGGGCCAGGGATATAGCTCAGAGATAGAATTCCTCTGGGTCCAATCCCCAGTACCACCAAAAACAAGCAAAAAATGAACAAAGAACCAAATGAATGTTCCTAATTCCCCTTTAAGAAGTGCACAATCTCCTTTGTCTCTACTTTGTGAGAAGGTTATAACTTCATAGTTGTTTGGAAAATCCAATTAAAATGATCATGGTGTGTTCCCAGAAGGAAGCCCTGATTAGGTTCAGTGTCCCTGAAGTCAGGGTATTTCCCTGGAATGTGGCCCTGATTTGGTTAATGAGCTGATTTCCAGGTATAAAAAGGAATTCAAGTAGTGGTTGCATTTCCAGGGAGGAGGAGCTGCAGAGTTCAGTACTTGGGAGAGGACCAGCTTGCTGCTCGCCTGTGGAAGCTGCCTCAGAATCTCGTGGGCTTTACCATCTCCTCCAACTTTTATTTCCTGGTGAGTTCTCCAAACATGGGATGGGAGCCTTCTTCCGTTACAGTGATGTGTGTCCTGCCAATCTTTAGACATTTGTCACAACAAAGCTCCATCTTTTTTTTTTTTTGAGGTACTAGGGATTGAACCCAGGGGCATTCTACCTCTGAGCTACACCCCCAGCCCTATTTTTTCATTCTTTTTTTTTTCTTTTTGTGGTACCAGGGATTGAACCCAGGGGCGTTCTACCTCTGAGCTACAGCCCCAGCCCTATTTTTTTTTTTATCCTTTATTTTGAAACCGGGTCTCACAAAGTTGCAGAGGCCTCACTAAGCTGAGGCTGGCCGCGACTCCGATCCTCCAGGATCCGCCTCCCAAGTACTGGGATTACAAGCGTGCACCACCATGCCTGGCCTCATTCTTTATTTTGAAACAGGGTCTCACTAAGATGCTGAGTGCCTCACTAAATAGCTGAGGCTGGTTGCGAACCTGTGATCCTTCTGTCTCAGCCTCCCAAGTACTGGGATTACAAGTGTGTGCCACAACGCCCGGCTCAGCTCCATCTTATGATCATTAGATTTTATTGTATCAACAGCTACTTCACCTCTCTCATTTCCTATTTTGACTCTTAGAATGCCTTTCCCATTTTCGTCTTGTATCTATTATATTAGATCTGGGCTACTAGTAACTACTAGTGATTAGTGATTATAAAATTGAATTTATCCATAATTAAGCTAAAACTAAATTAAATTATATTTAAACAAATGTACATTAATTTGCTGCACCTCACATCCTCGGCAGCACTAGCCACACTTCAGATGTCCTGTCACCAGCTAAGCCTGGCGGCCACCGCATTAGGCCCGGCAGAAACAGCACTTTCTTCGACACAGCAAGTTTGGTGGGTGCCATGATCTCCGCCTTATGTATATGTCTTTGTTTATCAACCATATAATTTCTGCTTCTTTTAATTTCATGGGCTTCATGAAATGATTTGTGAAAAAATATGATTATTTTAATTCTTCTGATAGGTACTTATATTATTTCTTTTAGTCCTTCAACATTAATATAAGAAAGGCAGATAATTTTCTGTCTATTTTTAGATTCCTTCCACTGGCACATTTGATGTACTTAAGTATCACATGCTGTATTTAAGTATTGTTTTTCATAATGTATTTTTATTTTTTTGTGGTACCAGGGATTGAACCCAGGGCAGTGTTTTTGTTTTTTGTTTTTTTTTTTGCGGTACCGGGGATTGAACCCAGGGGCGTTCTACCTCCGCACTACACCCCCGGCCCTATTTTTTATTTTTCATGGGCTCTGAGGCAGCCATCCCTGTGTTTTGGAATCAGGGGTGGAATAGAATTGTTTTGGACCACACCCGCCTATTCACAAGTGAAACTCGATGCTTGTTCTTCTTTGTCCATAACATAACTATACTTAAAGCATCATTCTTAAAAATCATAAGCACAGCCTTGTTCATTTGACCTTGGGGCATAGGTGAGAGCACTGTGCCTGTCTCTCTTAGAGTGCTCTGCATTTTTCATTTTATTTTTTTTTATTTTTTTGTGGTACTGGGGATTGAACCCAGGGGCATTCTACCTCCGAGCTACACCCCCAGCCCTATTTTTTATTCTTTATTTTGAAACAGGGTCTCTCGCTAAGTTGTAGAGGGCCTCACTAAGTAGCTGAGGCTGGCCGTGAACCTGTGATCCTCCTGTCTCAGCCTCCCAAGTACTGGGATTACAAGCGTGCACCACCATGCCCAGCCTGCTATGCATTTTTCTTTGCTTGGAAGTGAGTTCACACTATAGTGAATGACTGGGACTTCAAAACAGGTGGGTCTGAAAATTGTGCACAATTTGTATCTCAAGGTTTCTTTCTTCATCCACAGATTCTCTTTCTTACTGCTTTGACTGGCTGTGAGTGGAAACCCAGAGGTAGCAAGCAGGAAACTGAATTAATGGCAATGAATGCACTGGTGAGCAGAGAATGCCTTTTTCTATTGAAATTGCACCCTTATTGACAGTAGATGGAACAGTCATAAGTACAAGCAGGAGGTATTCTGGGTGCCATCATGCATCAGGAACCCATCAGTATCTAATCTATTTCCTAACATGACATGAATATAGTCTAATACCCATTATGGTTGTGTCCTTGAAGATGGCACCAGAGAATTTTTGTCTGTCATTCATTGTATGACCTCATTGCGAAATTATTGGCTCATTAATTATGCATGCAATGCAATGCATTTTGGATTGTGGTGAGTGTCAGTCACAGAAATGAGGGAAAGCCGGGCATGGTGGCGCATGCTTGTAATCCCAGTACTTTGGGAGGCGGAGACCGGAGGATCCGGGTTCACGGCCAGCCTCAGCTCTCTCTCTCTCTCTCTCTCTCCCTGTCTCTCTCTCTCTCTCTACTTTGTGAGGCCCTCGGTAACTTCGTGAGACCCGGTTTCAAAATAAAGTATAAAAAAAGGGCCGGGGGTGTAGCGCG
>PVJS01025991.1:0-27385 GCA_004027185.1 Glis glis
ATATATATACATAGATATACATATACATATATACATATACATATATATATACATAGATATACATATACATATATATATATATATACATAGATTACCATGTTCAACTGAATACATCATCATCCCCAGCCAGCAGAATGTTTGGAACCACAGGAATCTATGTGGTGGCAGCCCCTCCCTCTCATACTGGATGGTTCAGACTCATTGGCAGCTAAGGAGTTGGTCCTTGTAACATAAGTAGGCTCTATAATTTGTCAAATGTTCCTTAGAGCAAAGAGGTCAGGATTATTCATTCCAAGACAGGACTGCCTAGTCACCTTAACAGTATAGATAGGCTTTTCTTGTGGGATACCACACTTTTGAAAGAAACTTAACAGTCACATTGGTTCGCTGTTGTGGTTCTAGGTAACTTGTAGGTAATGCATTGGCAACACTTGATCAGAGAGTGGGGGAGACTGAACTACAATGAATGAAAATGCCCACTGACCTGAGAAAAGGACCCACCCTGCTTCCTCCAGTATCAGGAAAGAGTAAGCAAATAAAGCTCCATCAACATCAGACTATTAGTGGAAATGCTTGAATTAACAAGACCCTGAACGAGTACCTGTCTGCCTGGGGAGAGACAGATGCAGGAGGGTGATTGTAACCTGTAACCAAAAGAGGCCTTTTGAGAAGAGTCAAAGAAGATGAAGAATAAAGAAACTTGAGTGAGAGATAGTGTCACACTTTTACATATGATGACAATTTCCTTTGTAGAAAACAAGGAAAATATTAGTAAAGTCAACACACTTGGTTTATGATTTTGTGTCATAGAAATCTGATCCTTCAAGAAAATAATTTGTTTTTTTTTTTATTCTAGGGAAAGCACCTCAAAGCAGATAGAGTCTTGATTGTCTTGGAGGTTTCCAAGAACAAGACTGAGACACCTCTAAACCCTCCAACCCCGTCTTTGAAAATAAGTGAATGAAACAACTGTCATTGACAACAACTACAGAGACAGCCGCATGTCGCTGCACAGGGGTCCACGGAGGTCTCCAAGAATGGAGGAGACCCCTACTTGGGCCTTCCAAGCTCTTGTTCGTGTTGCAGAAATGAATTTAAGGATCTATCAGGTATGAGTAGCAGAGCGGGAGATTGTTTTATGAAGGGAGAGTACACACTCAAGAATGCGAGTGCCTGCAATCTCAGAGAGAGCACGTTGCATTGTCTTGGTTTAGTGTTTTAACACTTAAAAAGGGACAGGAGCGAGGGAGTTGAACTGGAGCTGGAGTCATGGTGGGACTACGCAATTCACACCAGTTTTCTTTGTGTTTGCACACTGCCCTGATCCTGCTACTTCTTATCTTACATCACATGTCTCACTTGTATCTTCAATCTCCACCCAGGAGTGTATGTCTTATTATTATAATGAGCCAAGGGTCATTTCTCAGCTACCCAAGTCGTTCAGGCCCATACTCCCTAAAGGAGTGATTCCTCCGGATGCCTTCTGGTTCTGTTGAGGTTTTGTTGCTTTTTCATCAGCCAGTCGGTACGCTGTGGGCACAGATGCAGGCACAAGGACAGGGGCTGGGTTGCTCATGAGTCATTCTATATTCCAACAGTTTGTGGGCATTTCTCTTTTGGGACTCAGTATTCTTTTTATGTCTCTAAATCATGCAGATCTACACATGACTCCCCGAGCCTGGTCCCCCTCCCAACCAATGCCATCTCCCCTCAGCTGGAGCCTCATTTAAAGTCTTGACTGTATGTGTGCTTTTACTTGGCTTAATTTCATTTCTACGGTCACCGAGTCAGAAGTTCCTGTCTCTAGTATCAACTTTATCAAGTAGTGAAATTTCAAAATCTTAGTAAAGGAGCCTTCTCAGTTTTGCCTTTTAGACATAATATATACTGCAGCGATGTATGGATATAAGGAAAATATTTTTCTTCAAAACTAAGTAATACATTAGGTTGAAATATACATACCCATAGTTAGTCAGGTAGTATTGTAACTCTACAATGTACAAAAAAAAACCCACTATTTTTTCAATAATTAGGAAGCACTGTAATTCCACAGTGTACCAAAAAATCATTCATTTTTTAATAAAACATGAAAAGTATGAACTGCAGCAAATGGTACCCAAAATAGTTGAATTCACTACCTAGAGTTTATCTTCTAACTTAAATATCTGTTCTAAAAGGAAATTAATAAGAATTGGCACTGATTCACCTATGTACAAAAAGTATCAATTATATGTGTGTGTATTTTGTAAAATAGCTAAATCAAGTGGTGTCTAATATTTAAGATTTCTTTTAAAAAAGAACTACCCCATTTTAGTCAGCTTTCCATTACTATAACAAATACCCAATATAATCAACTTATAAAGTAGAAAGGTTGATTTTATCTCACAGTTTTGGAGGTTTTAGTCCATGATCTATTGGCTCTGTTTCTTTGAAACTGTGGCCAGGCAGCACATCATAGTGGGAACCATGTGATAGAACAAACTGTTCACTTTATGGCCAGGAAGGAAAAAGAAAGAGGAAGGAGTAGGGTCCCACTATCCCCTTCCAACCACCAGAAGACCTCTCAGTAGGGCTCACCTCTTAAAGATTCTACCACTCCCAACAGTGTCAAGCTAGGGATAAAGTCCTCAACACATGGGGTTTTAGGAGATATTTCAGATACAAACTATAGCATCAACTGAAATATAATAAAAATAACTTTTAAGCATGGTTCTTTACAATTTAAAATGTGACTATCTTTTTTAGCTACTATATTTTTATGTCAAAATTCATTTCTTTTTCAGATTTATTCATTTATTTATTTTAAATTAACAGAAAATTATATGTATTTTTTGTGTATGACATGATATTTAAAATATATATGCATATATAGAGAGAGAGTGGACTGGTTAAATCTAGCTGATGAAAATATAGATTACCTCATGTAGTTATCAGTTTTGTGGTGAGACTATTTAATATCCACTCTTGATGTTTGCTTCTTGATTCTGTATGTGTTCAATATTTCTGATAGAGTACTTGTTTTCTTTTAGAAAGTAGTCATCATTAATCTGCCACAAAATTATGTTGGTGGAAAAAATTTAAAGTAGAATATTTAATAAAAGTAATCTTAATCTTAGTAAGTTCAATGCCATCAAATTAGATATTAGGCATTCTATGTAGCAAATTACATAGGAAAAAGCATATATAACAGAGATGGCGGGGTGGAAGAGAAATGTTTTTTAGTTCAAGTTTTATTCCTTGGCACAGAATACTCTCTTGGAAGAAATTCACAATGTATGAATCAATTTCTTGATGTGGATCTAGAGGTTATAAAATACTGAGTTTCAATTTATCATCAAATTTTTGTAAGAAGCTCATCATTCAACACTACATTTATTGACAACGCTCAAAAAATTATATGGGAGTTATCATCCCCTTTTAGGGACTGGTGTGAGTGGCATCAATGAGACCCCTACCCTAAGACAATGCAGAGGTATATCGTGAAGCTGTGGCAGAGCCCAACACCTTTCCTTGCTGGGCTGGTGATGCTACATCTGATATTACATCAGTCTTCTCTCCCCATTGAGCATCAAAAGCACCAGGCTTCTCTGAAATCAGGAGTGTAGAGTATCTGTTCTTTTAGTAGCTCCCATAGGCCTTGAACACAAATTGAATGAGCTCCAACATCTGCACAAAACTCATTTAAGGCACTTGATATTTGAGAGTTGTTTCATAATGAGTGTGTTAATTACCCACTTAATAAAGAAGGGCCATGTTTTGACATTACTTTGAAGTTGACCGCCAGTGACAAAGTTTCTGTACAACTTTATCTTCACTTCTCACAGAATTTCCTTTGCTTAGTTATAATTCAGTGTCAAACCCTCTATTTTTATGGAGAATTGATTTTTTAAAAAAGGAACTTTACAGGCCTTCCTTACAGGTAGTAAAACTGTGCTTACAGATATTGTAACCTCTGTTGCTCGATGTCCTCCATCCAAGGACACACATGATCAGTTTGTGCTTTAGTTTGGCCAAAAAATATCATCTTTGTAGATAGATGTGAATGCTTCCAACTGACAGAAGATGAAGGCCATGCTTTTATTTTATTTCTTTTTTAAATCTTAGCTGAATGAAAACATTGCATCAAATTTACTGACCCAACACTGTAATTCAATTTTCTTCCTAAAAACATTCGACTTTTTCTGCTAAATTTAGAGGGACTGGTCAGTTTTCTACTTCAAATAGATAGTTTTGAACTCTTATTAGATCTGTAAACTTCTTCAAAACTCTCTCTTCCATCTTGCCTTCTTCTGCTCCATTTATCTGTATCATCTTTTCCCTCCTCTTAGAGGCCTGATCCCATGTGGGCATTGAGCCTAACCTATCCAGGAGGAGGAATGTATCGAGGGCTCCACCTGGTCAGAATTCCTTATCTAAGAAAAGATGCTACATTAGATTCAGTACCCAATGAATTGGGATAGGTCATGGATAACTGGATCTTTTTTCTTCTCATTGTGGATCCAGTCTGTTAAATGGGTTTTGTCTCCGTTTCTAGAATTAACACTCCATATTTCTTAATGAGATGGAGTCCTATCCTAAACCCCAGCTGACTTTGTTAGAATCCTGATAACAGATGTACATCAGATAATCTCTTTTCATACAAGGAAAAACCCATGGTTTGCATCCACATATAAGGGCTATCTTCCAAATCAGAAAATTCCTTGGGAGACTACTATAACCATATAATTGCAAATAATTCCTACTAAAGACATTATAGCTGCCAGATGTTTCACATGCTATACTGGATTTGCTTTTACACTGATGTTTTCCCAAATCAATCTCAAATTTATGATTTTTGGTTTTTATTATAGGTCATTGAGATCCCAGTGACCTCTCACTCCAGCCTACAGCTCTATTACATTTTTCTAATCAATTTGTTGTCTAACTCTTTCAGGAGTTATGTCCTACCTTCTATTCTCTCCAGAACCACTCAATACCCCATACCCTACCCCCAGATAGATGAAGTCTTTCTCATTAGATAGCTTCTTCCTCCTCATATAATATACCATGTGTACAATAGACCAAATACACTGGTATTTGGTATCTACTGAGTTATTACATCCACTTATACCCTAGATTCCATTTCTTCTCTTCTGCCCAAAGGTATTGCTTCTTCAAGTTTCTTGACTGTGATTTGCAGTACTAATTTTCCTCTCTTTACTAGCTATTACTGTCAAAATACAAATGTGCTATCACTTCTTCCATTAATTTTTTCCTTTGAGGCTACTTCCTTATTTTTCTGATACCCATTAAAAAGGAAAAAAAACCTTCAGCTCTTCAGTTGTCCACACTCGCTGGTTCCATTCAGAGTTCACTCAGATCAGGATGTTATCCCAGCCACTGCACTAAGACATCTCTTGTCAATTTAATTGATGACATCCCTTCTGCTTTCCCTTCCCACTTCCTATCCCCAATGCCACTATTCTAATGGTCATTCTCTTCATTTATCTCAAGTGCCTTTTTAAAAATTTTTCTCTCTAGCTTCCATATAAGAGAGAAAATATACAACCCTTGACTTTCTGAGACTGGTTGATCTCACTTAGCATAATATTCTCTAGTTCTGTCCATTTTCCTGGAAATGACATAATTTCATTCTTCTTTATGGCTGAATAATATTCCATTGTGTATATATATACCACATTTTCTTTATCCATTCATATGTTGATGGACACCTAGGTTGGTTCCATAATTTGGCTATTATGAATTGTGCTGCTATAAATATGGGTATGCATGTATCACTATAGTACTCTGTAATTTTTTTAGGAAAGATTCAAAAAAATGGCATAGTTGGGTTATATGATGGTTCTGTTCCTAGTCTTTTGAGGAACCTCCATACTGATCTCCATAGTAGTACCAATTTAAAATCTAACCAACAGTGGATAAAAGTACCTATTTCCCCACATTTTTCCAGTCATTATTACTGCTTGTATTCTTTGAGGGGGTTGGAGGGCACTGGGGATTGAACACAGGTGCATACTACCTTTTAGCTCCCTTTTTATTTTTATTTTGAAACAGGGTCTTGCTAAGTTGCTGAGGGTCTTGCTAAGTTGCTGAGGCTGGCCTCAAACCTGTGATCCTCCTGTCTCAGCCTCCCAAGTACTGAGATTACAGGCATGTGCCACTATGCATGCCATTACCCTCAAAATGGCCATACTACCAAAAGTGATCTACAGATTCACTGTAATCCCATAATAGCCAAAGTAATTCTGAGCAATAAGAACCATGCTAGAGGCATCACAATACTGATGCCAAATTATACTACAGAGCTATAGTACCAAAATCAGCATGATATTGGCACAAGAACAGACACACAGACCAAAGGAATAGAATAAAAGATACAGAGACAAATCCTCTTCCATATGGCCAGTTGATATTTGACAAAGGAGCCAAAAACATACGCTGGAGAAAAGACAGCCTTTTCAACAAACAATGCTGGGAAGACTGGATATATATATATGTAGAACAATGAAATTAAATCCCTATCTCTTCCCCTGCACAAAAGCCAACTGAAGATGGATCAAAGATCTAGAAATTAGACCAAAAACTTTATAATTACTGGAAGAAAAGATAGGACAAACTCTCCAACATATAGATACTGGTAGAGACTTCCTCAATAGAACACCCAAAACTAAGGAAATAAAATCAAGAATTAATAAATGGAATAGCATCCTACTAAAGAGTTTCTGAGAAGCAAAAAAAGTCTGAAGAGAAAGTCTACAGAATGAGAGAAAATCTTTGGCAGCTACTTCTCTGGTAGAGGACGAATATCTAGAATACATAGAGAACTCAAAAAACTTAACACCAAGAAAAAAAAACAACCCAGTCAAAAAATGGGCAACTGAACTGAATAGACACTTCTTACAAAAAGAAATACAAATGGCCAACAAATACATGAAAGAATGTTCAACATCACTAGCAATCAGGGAAATGCAAATCATATCTTTTCATTCTTGAGATGATTATTATAGAGAAATATGCAAGGTCCAAATACCAAAGATTATATCTTGGTCTCACCATTTACTGTGTCTGTGATATTGAGCAAGTTATTTAGTGTTAAATCCTCAGTGTCTTCATTCTTATTACATATAATTATATAATCCATATATACTATAAATTATCTGAAAACTAGGAATTTATTAGTAATCTAAAATGAATGATGACAAATTCTATACCATGTGTGTCAGGTACAAATAACAGCACACAATTGGAAGTATTTACTTAGGCACGAGGTCATATACCAGCTATTTTACTACAATATAAGACTAGGATTCTGTAGAAATTCACATATTCGTTAAGTCCTTCCTGTACAACCACATATGTAAGTAATATTTTTCAAAAGAAAGACTGTTTCATATCCAAAGAATGTAGCTGTTACAATAAAGGTATGTGGTTTCTTATTGGTATAAGACTTCCTTTGAGTAGCTTTGAAATCCTAATAATCATACAACAGTTCCACTAGGAAAATTACAAACTGAGGGATTTATTCTTGCTTCATGAATTTCGTCATTTATAGTCCATCTAAATATCTGTCAACTTGTATGACAGGATAAATCAATGACAGATCAAAAATAAAATAAAACAATGGTAATTCAAACACAAGCCTTAGACAAACGTAACTTTTTCCTTTTTAAATGTGCTTTTATTGGTGCATTATAGTCTCACATCACAATGGAAATCAAATTGACATTAACATACATGCACACAGCACTTGGTGCCCCCCTCCCCCCAACACAGAGAACTAAGATTGACATTGGTATATTCTCATATGTAAATATGGTCGATGGTAGAAATTCCCTTAATGATCTTCATTATTCCCCTTCCCCTTCCCTTAGATCAGTTCTCTGACTTCATTGAGACTTCTGCACTATTGTCTAGAGGCCCTTTTGTATCCTCCTTGCTCCCTAGCTTGCACATATTAGAGAAGATATGTGACCCTTCTCTTTCTGTGATTGGCTGATCTCACAACATAATATTCTCCAGATCCTTCCATTTTCTTGTAAATGATATTATTTTGTTCTTTTTTATTGTTATGTAGAATTCCATTGTGTGTATTTCCCATAATTTTGTAATCCATTCATCTGTTGATGGACACCTAGGTTGGTTCCATAATTTGGCTATTGTGAATTGTGCTGCTATGAACATGGGAATGCATATATTACTGTAGTTTTCTGGTTTCAGTCCCTTTGGAATGATACCCAGTAGTGGTATAGCCGGGTCATATTTTCTTAGGAATCTCCATAACAAACTTAATTTCTCAACCACTTTTAACACTATTTCTCTTTACAAATGTTTTTACAAAATTAGCATATAAAAATGTATTCTGATCTTAAATTACTGAAGAAAGATCCCAAATGACTTTAATGAGAACACTCTATTTAATTACATAAGAAGTAGCAAAATCATATCACTGAAAGAAAACGGGTAAATTTTTAAAAACTACTAAAACATCCTATTAATTCTTGAAGGGTACCACCACCAATCCAGCAGAGATATGATGCACAAGAGAAAGTCTCACTTTTTAGAATGGCCTTTTCAAGTGTCCACTGGCACAATTGGCCTAGCACACCATCTGTGAGCTGACACTCCTTTGTACCCATCCTGCTCTTCAAAGGGTATTCAACCCAAGACAGTCACTCTCAGCACTTTTAATGCTGTTATGGTGAAATAATGAGCATTTCTCTTTGGATCTAAGAATTTTACTTACATGCTTACATATTATGCTGTAGCTTTAAGGCATGCAAAACTGACAGCTACTGTAATTGGGATATACTCTTGAATTCAGGCAAACTCGTGCATTTAAGAGATGATGCAATCCTTTGGTGGGCACGTTCTAGCTTAAAGGATGACCTTCTCATGATGCAATTTATTAACCTTTCCTCACCTCTTTATGCATATCCTTATTGCAAGTCTTGAAAACATTAGCATTTGCCTGGGGGATAACCATTTTTTTTCTGTTTAGCTTGATAATCAATTCTACCATGAACAACACTAAAATTAAAGTAATTGAAATTCAGCTTGTCATCTCCCTGATATATTGGTACTTTAACCATGGTATTTAATGTTGAGGTCTTACATGCTCATGTCTTATACTAAAAGAGAATGAGCTGAAGGTAACTTGCAATAATTCAGGTATTTTTATATGTGAGGGCTAACCACCTTCTACTTTTCTGGGACCTGAAACTTGGGTAATCTATGGAAACTATCCCTACTGTATATTTGCTTCACTTAGCCATTAGCCAAATTATTAAGGAGGTAAAGATGATGTTCTAATCTGATCAGACTTCACCTTTGAAACTTTCTCCTAGAACCCTACGGCAGGGAGCTAGTTTTCTCCTCACTGAGAACTACCAACATCAAGGCAAGCAGAACTTCAAAGTCTCAATCTTTCCTTCTCACCATTAGGAGTGACTTTTTACCTGTGTTCTAATTTCTCCATATCCTTCTTTCTGTTAAAAATGTGAGAAATTAATAAAGGCAAACATTACCCCACCTAAGAAAGACTTGCATATGAGTAGGTTCATTTAATGCTAGAAGGAAAGCTCGAGTAAAAAATTCCAGAATTAATGTAGTTGGGGAAGAAAACTATGAGGAAGGGCAGCTTTTCCAGTGGTTTTCAGACCATACAAGTTATGTAGCTGACTAACCTGCCTGTACACAAGCTGGCCTTACAGGCTTACCTTGTTAAGTAGCTGGCAGAAGCTATGTGAATTTTTCCGGAGAAACTTTGAAAAAGCCATTCCTGTAGGTGAGAGAGATGCAATATGATATCTCTTTTTATCATCTGGGCCAAATTTTCTGATGGCTCCTTCATTTTAAATGACCTCCTCTATGACCCCAAACTCATAGTTCTAAGATTGTGTGTTCTACTTTTTGTTTCAGAGTTGATACTGTGGGAAACATTACTAAACTTATGACCTATCTATCACCATTAAACTTTTCTTGCATTACATTTCTCCTGGAAAATACTAATAGCTGTCTTTCTGATACCTCCATTTCCTTAAATGGAAAAATAAGGCTTTTGGAATGAAAAATACTGAAGGTCACTTATAGATTAATCAATTTCCTTAGGAAAAACGTTTGTTAATCTACATTTTCTTTAAGAGTGTCACAGTAACTCATATAGTCTTGATTTTTTTGTGGTACTGGGGATTTAACCCAGGGGCATGCTATCTCTTAACTACAGCCCAAGTTCTTTTCACTTTTTATTTTGACTCAGAGTCTTGCTAAGTTGCTGAGGCTGGTCTCAAACCTGCAATTCTCCTGTCTCAGCCTCCCAAGTACTGGGATTACAAGCATATACTGCCATGCTCAGCTTGCAAATTTAATAATCTATTTATTTGCTAATAAGTTTATAAATTAACCTATACTAGCACATTGTTTGAATTACTTGCCTTCTTTTCTTTTCATTTGATCTCCGATTAAAAGAAGAAATCTTGAAAACTAAAACTATGTAAAACTATGTAAAGCCTTAAAACCCATTTAAAGTAGATAAATTAATAATCTAGTGATTATATGATTGTTCTCACTATTAGCTCATGAAATCAATAATGCATTAAGTAATGTTAAAGCATATAGACTTTTTTATTTTGTGTGTGTGTGTGTGTGTGTGTGTGTGTGTGTGTGTGTGTGTGGTACTTGGGATTGAACCCAGGGGCATTCTACCTCTGAGCTACACCCCCAGCCCTATTTTATATTTTACTTTGAAACAGGGTCCTACTAAGTTGTGGAGGACCTCACTAAGTTGCTGATACTTACCTCAAACCTGTGATCCTCCTGTCTCAGTCTCCCAAGTACTGGGATTACAGCCATATGCCACGATGCCCGGCTATTTCATTTGTTCATTCACTCTAAAAGTAGTTTATGTACAGTAACTAGCATTATTTTTTGGCGATGGAAATATAGCAGTTGATAAAAAAGGTTATATTCTTTAAAAGGAATATACCAAAAATAAAATTGGTTAGCAAAAATAATAGAATGTCAAATGGCAATGCTGAGGCTAAAAATAAAGCAAGAAAGATGGATAAGAAGTGCCAAGGGTGTGAATAGGTTACAGTTGTAAATAGCGTGACTTGGGGAGTTCTTAATAAAGAAGATGACATCTGAGAAGGATCTGAAGGACTTAGGGACAATGTAGATATGTTTTGTTATGGCTAGACATAGCATGTCCCTTGATGAGCTCATGTATTAATGTTCATAGTTGATGTAATCAACTCATGAGGGTGGTACTCTCATCAGTGGATAAATCCATTGTGATGGATTTACTGGGTGGTAACCTAGGCAGGTGGGGTGTGATTGGAGAAGGTTGGGTCCCTGGTGGTGTGGCCGTAGGGACTGTGCTTTTGTCTTTGAATCTCCTTGAGTGCTTGCTCTCTTGCTTCCAGATCCTTGCTCTCTCCCTCTCTCTGCTTCCTGCCACCATGCCCTGAGATCTGCAGACCCGGCCTCACATGAACTGAACCTGAGATTTCCAAAAACTGTGAGAAAATGAATTTTCCTTCCTCTAAGTTGTATGGTCAGTGGTTTGGGATTGCAGAGTGAGAATGTTGACTGGGACCTGTTGACATGGTTAACTTCAGTGCACAAGCGGCTGGAACAGGGTGAATAAGGGTGAGAGCAGTGGGCAATGAAGTCAGAGAAGCAAGAGTTAAGATGTCGTAGGGCCCTTGGGATGTTGTAAGACCCTTCATGCTACTGAGCATTTTGGGAAAACAGAGAATGTTGAACAATGGAGTAACAGGATCTGACTTGTCTATTACTGGGATAACGGCTATTTTGAGAACATAGTAAATGAGGTGAAGATGAAAGCAGGGAGACCAGGTAGGAGGCTACTGCAGTAATCCAGGAGAGAGAGAGTGGTGACTTGTACCAGAGCATTATTTGTAGGAAAGTCAGTAATGTCTTCAATACATTGGACCTGAGTAATTGAAAGAAGAGTTACTTATGAGACTAGAAGAAAGAAGTGAGATTGACAGATTTGAGGTTGGAAGATCAGGATTTCAGTTTTGGAGAGGCTAATTTTGAACTGCTTATTAGAAATCTAAGTGGAGGTGGAGACCATCAGACATGCAATGGGAGGGGGCTGGATACAGGAGACTGGAGACTGGTGGAGATGCCTGGTCAGGAGGTGGACATCATCAGCATAAAGATACTATTTTAACCACAAAGCCATGATGAGATAACTGAAAGTGTAGGTTTAAATAGAAATGAGAAGTGCAAATCCTGAGTTTGAGGATTTCCTAGTCTGGAAGATAAGTAGACAATTTTCTAGGGGAAGAGAGTGAAAGCTAGTTGCAGGCTAGTAGAAGAAAAACTGGGAGAATCATGTACTAGAAACCAAGTAAAGAAAATATTTCCAAGAAGAGGAAAGGACACTCTGTCCAATGCTATGGATATGTCGACTTACACGGAAACTGAGCATTGACCCTTAGGTTTTGGTATGTGGAAGCTGTTGACTTTCACAATATCAGTGTCATTGGATTTGTGGGAGTAGATTCAACAGCAAACAGGTGGACTAATTTAGCTTATAAAAACAAAATGTGTACAATGAAATATTGTCAATTATCTCCTTTCTTCTGCTATTAGATCAGTTGAGTATTAAGTTTATTCATAAACAAAAGGCAAGAATAGCCAGGAAATACTAAAAATAAAAGTGACCAGGGTTAGGACGTGTTTGGCTGTGCCAGTTATTAAAACATATGCTAAGGCTTATGTAATTAAAACAGTGTAGTGTTAGGCCATGAATAAGCTGGCAGACTAATGGGACAGAATTGGAAAATACAGAAATAGAATCAGTCCCATATGAAAATGTAGTATGTGATCAAGGCTGCAGTCTAAATCACTGGGGAAAATATGGACACTTTAATAAGTGGTATTGAAATAACTGGATAAAAATAGGATACAAAATTGAATCTGTTCCTCACATGGTATACAGTGATGGGTTCTACATAAATCAAATATTTAAATGTAAAAAATAAAATCACTCAAGTATTAGAAGAAAAACATGGCCAAATTCTTCTATAATTCTTCTTCCCTGGAGCTAGGAAAAATTTTTCTAAATATACTACTCGAAAAGAAAATGCAACAAGAAAATGATTAATAATTCAGACTAAATCAAATTTAAAACCTTGACTATAGAAATACTTTATATTATCATCATCATGAAAAACCATAAGAATATTTTCAAATTATGGGTCATATGTTCAACTGGATATTATTATTCCTTATTATTCCTAGCATTTAAGGAGTTTTTTAAACAAAGGGGAATAAACAACAATCAGAAAAGTAGACAAGACATAGGAACAGATATATGACCAGAGAGTTCACGAAAAGAAAAATGCAAATGGTCCTGGAATGTATAAATATATGCTCAACTGGCAATGAGAAATGAAAATTTAAAACTGCTCAGAGATATGATTTCTATCAGATTCTGAACAAATCCAAAAGTCAGACAACAATATTCTTTGCTGGTGAGGTTAGCATTCCTTCAATGCTGGAATGAATGTGAAATTCAACAGTATGGAGGATAATTTGGCAAAATATAGCACAATTATATGTACATATACACTTGAGCTGGAAATCCAATATTTAAGTTTTATGCTGAAAATATTCTTGCAAAAATTAAATAAATAAATAAAGTGAGAATTTAGAAACAATCCACATCTACCAGTTTGGGGGCTAGTTGAATGGTACATACAATGAAGTACTATGCAACTGTAAAGAAAAGAAGAAGAAAAATATCTACAGCTGTGGAGCAGTTTCCAGGATATATTATTAAGGGGAGGTGAAAAAATGTATAGAGAATATTGCTATTTGCTTAAGAAACTAGAGATGTATTTCAATAGAGTCAACCTATAAATAAGGTCATCATGTTAGGAAGAGAGTGTACAGGATAAGGACAGACGCTAGATCTCTCTCTTTCTCTCTCTCTCTCTCTCTCTCTCTCTCACTTTCACTCTCTCTCTCTCTATTTCTCTCTCTAGATAGATAATATAGATATAGATGATATAGATATAGGTATAGGTATAGATATATAGATATAGATGATAGAGATAGAGATAGAGATAGAGATAGAGATATATTCAGTACTTTGGAACTGAACCCAGGGGCATTCTACTTCCGAGGTATACCCCAGCCCTTGTTATTTTTTATTTTGAAACAGGGTCTTGCTAAGTTGCTGAGGGTCTCAATAAATTGCTGAGGCTAGCCTTGAACCTGTGATCCTCCTGTCTCAACTTCCCAAGTACTGGGATTACAGGCATGTGCCACCAAACCCAACCTCTAAATATATCTTCTTATATAAATTTTATACCATATTAAACCAAAACTAAATTTAAAAAAACAACTCTTAGAAATGCAAAGTGAAAAGAAATATATAAGCCTGTTTGTTTAATCAATGGCAGAACCATACGGAAAGGACCTAGTCCAACTAGCTAGTCTTTAAACGAGAGTATTTGGCTGTCCCTCCTCAGCGGGTTGTGTCCTAGTGTAAAAGATAAACTCTATGCAGAAGTTAAAACTGCTAACCCTATTCCCTTCACCAGGGCAGATGATCAGAGGAATTGAAATCGGCAGGAGAGGGAGGCAGGTGGCGTTGTTCAGCCTTCTTGCCAACTGAGACTTTACGTAAATAAACTGACACTACTTTCTAGGTAGAAGAGGCTTTTTCTATGAAATGACCTCAGCAAGATCTCCAAGATCTCTAAGGATCATAGACTCTATGAGGAGAGGCTTCCTGAAGAATATTACAGAAGCTATATTATTTTGAGAGGAAATTAAACAAAGATGCTTCATCATTAAATGCTCCTCTTTCTATAAGAAAGCTTGCCAATTTGTCTTAGAGACATCATCTATCCTGGGTCTAATGATAGAAGGAAAAATCTGAGAATCTGCTTTCAATATTCCAAGTCTCTATATTTTATCTCTCTTGATTACTGATATCTGAGAAATTATTTAGTAAATGTTCATAAGACCTTCCACCCATGTGACCCTGATTTGGCAATTTGATCAAGTGTATTAGCTCACATACAAAGGAGATTAAACTGCCCTCAGTAATCATGTACTGTGAGAGGGGTGATATTGTTATGATGAAATGTTTGTGTGCCTAATGTAGGACAAGTAAATATGTAATGTCATGGTGTTAGGATTTTTCTTTAGTTTGGGAGAAAAGAGAAACAAACATAATATCAATATGGTCAAGTAAAAATTTTGTAGTCTTGATTTTGAATTGGAAGGGTAACGATATATTTTATGATTTTAAATAAAAATGTTTGCAAAGTCTACCCACCAAAAAGTCCTAGAAATGATGATTAACAGCATTAGTGGCAGGAATACCATCTTTAAATACCAGGTTCCACTATAGAAACTACAGAAACTAAGGCTCTTGAAAAATGGCAATTTCAAGTCTGGGACTGGTAATACAGAAAATGAACATCGATATCTTGTCATATTAAAAATCAAGGATGCAGTCGGGTATGGTGGCACAAGTCTGTAATCTCAGTACTCGGGAGACTGAGACAGGAGGATCACAGGTTTGAGGACAGCCTCAGCAAAGTATTGAAGCTCTCAACAACCTAGCAAGACCCTGTTTCAAAACAAAAAATAAAATCAGGACTGGGGGTGTAGCTCAGAGGTAGAATGCCCCTGAGTTCAATCCCCAATGCCACACAAATCAAACATTTATTCTTCTTTCCTATATGAACTATACCTTAGGCAATGGATAGTTAGCTATTGAAGAAGTGGTAATAAAAGTGTCTCTGCATTAAATTACTCTAGCTAATAAATACAGAAGCAATAAGGAATATCAGCATTCTACAAATCCTAGTAACATAGCACATCTAGATAACAATCACTTTGACTACATACACACACACACAAAAAAAAAATAAGGACAATCAGACATACTATGCCTCCTGATGGAAATAAACAATGGGAGCTATGACAAGTTCTTGGTAAAAGAAGGGAGTGGGAGGCTGGAATTTTAATCTAATCGAAATTCTAGACCTAACTCCAACTTTAAAAATTTAAGGTAAATTAATATTTTAATTCACACAACAGGAATGAAACTAGTAAAATCCATGCGACAAGACAGTTTGAAGAACAAACTTCCCTATTTCATGACTATGATATTGCAAGAAAATTGGAAGAAAGAAACAAAGGCATAGGGAAGTTATAGATTTTACAAGATTTTAAAGACACCAAAAATTGCAATATGTGAGCTTCATTTGAATACTGAGTCACACAAAAACTACTATTTAAAACATAGAGAGAAACTGGGAAATAAAGAAGACCTCAGTTAAATGAGGGGAGATTCTAGTGGATGGGGGAAAGGGAGAGGGGGCGGGAGAAAGGGGAGCGATGATGATGCTAACTATTCAAGTCGCCCTTTGTTCATACATGAAGTTACTCATATCGATGTAAAGACTATCTATGGGAGTGGGGGAGCAGGGTAGGAACTGAAGAGAAACACACAATGAATGCTGGGTGCCTGTTCGTATTTATCACTCTGAATCTCAGTATGGTGTATAATTACAATGCACCAATAAAAATACAAAATATAAAGAATATAATACAATCCAAGAAACATAAATGCTGACTTAATATTTGCTGATATTAAAGGACTATTGTAGTTTTTAGATGTGACTATGCTGCTATGCTCATAAGCATAGTCTTTAAAAGAGCAGTTAAAAGGAACAAGAAAAAGATGTCCCCTCTTGCCACTGCTCTGCAAATTTTACCAGAATTCTGGGCTAATGCAATAAGACAAGAAAAGGAAATGAAAGGAATACAGAAAGGGAAGAAAGAGAGAGAGAGAGAGAGAGAGAGAGAAAGAATTCTGTCTTTGTTCAAGATGACATGATCATCTACATAGAAAATCTGAAAGAATCTGGAAACAACTCCTGGAACTAAGCAATGATTAGTTCAAAGTTAATAATTCTTCTATAAACCAACAATGAATAAGTGGACTCTAAAATTAAAAGCACATTATTACCATTTGTAATAGCACACAAAAGAATGAAATACTTAGGTATAAATCTAACAAAATATGTATATGATTTATATGAGGAACACTACAAAACTCCGAAGAAAGATATCAAAGGACTAAATAAATGGAAAGGAAGCTTCTCAAGCATTCGGGAATCTAAAAGAAAACAGAACCACATCTGCATATAAGAAGCTCATCCTGAAAAAAGTTAAAATGAGAAAAATAAGCAGAATTTTATATATAGGAATATATTAAAAATCTTTTTTTCCATGTACATAAAGATTTTTTGTTGTTAAAAAGGGTTCACATTAGCATTTACAGTAATAGAAAAAAGTTGGAGACAATCCAAATGTCCTTAGATTGGAACCTAATTAAATTGTGGTCCATTTAGTAATAGAAGAGTATGTGACCATTTAAAAGAATGAAATAAAAATAAACAAAACCCCTGAGTTTCTAACTTTTAAAATGTCATTTTAACTGGAATTTTCTGTTTAATTATCTGCTCACTAACTCAGAAAAGGGCGTATTTTTAAAATAGTATTTAAAACAAAACTGAATAATTACCATTAAAAAGTCAATATATACATATACACAAATTTATTAGAGTCAATCACTATGCTGAGCATAAAAAGGAGGGAAGGGGGAGGGAAGAGTGGGATTTGAGGGAGGGCTAAATGAGCAATGTGTGCATGCATACTTCTGATACCCTGACACTTATCAAAATGTATAACTACAATGCACCAATAAATGAATATATTTTTTAAAAAGTCAATATATGTTGTGTTGTCAGGCTTTTGAAGAAATGACCTATTGCTCTAACATTTTCTAAATACCCACTACATTTAGTTTTCAGTAAGGTATACAAGACCATATATGGAACATGCAAACAAAGTTAGCTAAACACAGTGAAAGTCCAGACTGAAAACATTGTTCATCATGTGGAAATTTAAATCAGATGAAAAGAATGTTGATTTGGCCAGAGACATGAATCTATAATTCCCATGTAACACGATGAAAATCACCCTTGCCAAGAGAATTATGATCAGTAGCCCAGGAATTCAGTGACTAGCTGTGAAGGAAAGGAGAGAGAGGAGTAATCAAATTGTCACCACTTGCCCCATTAAAGTCAATCATCCAAGCACATTTTCTTGAAAAGAAACACTAAATAAGCAAGCATTCCTATTTCTATTACAAAGCTGTATATTTTTATTTCGGCTCAAAAATTTGTGTTAAGAATACGACAAAGCATATGACAGTCTGACACAAGAAAATCAATTACTATCACCCATTCCTTCACACATCAGCTGATTGGCAGATATAACAGTCACACTACGGGTCAAGTCTTGTGCTAGAGAATGGATATTTGAGGTTCCCTGTTACATAAATAGCTACAGTGCAATGTGGTGTGCTATACAGAAGTACTAATAAAGGACTAAAAGGCAAAACTGAGACTTGAGAATGGCATGCAAATAACATGTGAGCTGTGTCATGGAAAATTTCATTCCATAACCAGATGGAAGAGAGGCAGAGTGCCTGCAACTGGATTGGCAAGTACAAGGACAGACAGTATGATACTCAGTCTCTAGGCAAGGAGTGCAGAATAGTTCTGTAGTAGTAGCTTTGGTGGCAGGGACTGTGGTTGAAATATATCATAAAGCCACATGAAAGGATGCCCTTCTACCAAGCTGAAAGAATTTGTTACTCATACTCTCATGGAGTATGAGAGACCACTAAAGGCATTTAAGGAAAATAATTAGATCTGGTTTTACAAAGAGAATTCTGGTGGCAATGTTATGTTTGGATTGGAGAAGTATAAGACAAAAGACACTTAGGAAATTGGTATTAGCTAACAGGTCTCGGTGATAGTTAACTTTATGTTTCAACTTGCCTCCACCACAGAATGCCAGATAGCACATGAAGTATTATTTTGGGGTGTGTACATGGGAGTGTTTCCAGAAGATACTTACATTTGCCCTCCCCAACATGAGTGGGTATCATCCAATCCATTGAGAGCTTGAATTTATAATCTGGAGGATTTGCTAAACTGAAATAAAGACTGAAGACACAGTCTTTTTTTTTTTTATCATGGAGTAATCAACTTGCTGGTATGTGAAAACCCCACAGCAAAATGGTTAAGACTGATAAGAGAAGCAGGGCATGGTGGTGCATGCCTGTAATTCCATGTTATGGTCAGATATAGAAGAGCTCAGGGTTGCTAAAATTAAGTCATGAGGGTTGTAATCTCATCAGTAAATAAATCCATTGCAATGGATTTATCTGGGTGGTAACTTGGCCGGTGGGGTGTGGCTGGAGAAGGTGGGTCCCTGGGATGTGGTCTTAGGGATTTTGCTGTGTCTTTGAATCCCCTTGTTTGCTTGGTCTCTCTTGCTTCAGGCCTCCATGATGTGAGGAGCAAAACCCATGTGATCTCACTTTCTCTCTCTCTCTGCTTCCAACCTTCCTGATGTGAGAGCCGAACTTTGTGCACTCTCTCTCTCTCTCCACTTCCTGCCACCACTTCCTGCTCCAGACCCTGGCCTCTCATGGACTGAATCCAGAATCTCCAAAAAGCTGTGAGAAAATGAATCGTCTTTCCTGTAAGTTGTGTGGTCAAGTCTTTTGCATTATATCAGTGAGAATGTTGACTAAGACATCCCAGTACTTGAGAGACTGAGTCAGGAGGGTTACAGGTTCGCCACCAGTCTCGGCAACTTAGTGAAACCCCATTTCAAAATAAAACAATAAAATAGGGCTGGGGTTGTAGTGCAGAGGTAGAACGCCCCTGGGTTCAATCCCCAGTACCACAAAAAAATTAAAAAGTATAAAAGATTGACAAGAAACTTAAGAAATAAGAATTGCAATAACAGAACAGAACCACAGAACCACTGGTGTTTGAGAGACAAAAATAGGAGGTGATCCGGTGTCTGAGATGGGAAAACCTAGATCATAGATGGCAGGGAACAAAGAATTTAATGAAGTGTACAATTTCATCAAATGGGATCTACTGGTCATGAAAATGACTAAATGTTCCCAACGAAAATTTGAGGTCCTTATTTTGTTATTTACTATTATTGGTGCATTGTAATCAGGATCAGTAACCTGGAGATAAAAATTTGACTATAGTGAGTTAAAAGTAAGTGGGAAATACTTTGGGAGGCGGAGACCGGAGGATCCAGGTTCGCGGTCAGCCTCAGTTCTCTCTCTCTCTCTCTCTCTCTCCCTCTCTCCTTAGTGAGGCCCTCCGCAACTCCATGAGACCCACCTTCAAAATAAAGTATAAAAAATAGGGCCAGGGATGTAGTGTGGAGGTAGAACGCCCCTGGGTTCAATCCCCAGTACCACACACAAAAAAAAAGTAAGTGGGAAACAATTGTTATAGATATAGAATAGCCCCTTGAAGAGCAAATAAATTGGTGTTTGGAGTTGATGTTATTGAGTCATGAGGGTTGTAATCCCAGCAGTGGATAAATCCATTGTAATGGATTTACAATGAGTGGTGGCCTAGGCCAGTAGGGTGTGGCTGGAGAAGATGGTTCCTGGGGTTTGTGGACTTGGGGATTATATATGGTTCCTCCTCCCCCTACTCTCTCTCTCTCTTGCTTCCAGCCTTCATGATGTGAGGAGCACAGCCCATGTGCTCTCCCCCTCTCCTCCTCTTGCTGCCATGCCCTGAGATCTGCGGTCCCCAGCCTCACATAGACTGACCCTGAAACCATAAGAAAATAAATCTTCTTTCCTCTAAGTTATGTGGTCAATCTTTTAGATTATAGCTGTAAGAATGCCGATGGATACAACAAGCAAGTGAAAAGAATGTGTGTATACAGTTCTCAATAAATTGCCTGGTGAGGAAACAAGAAAGCTCATCTATATTCTAAGATTGAGTTCTCCTTTTCTAGTCACAACAAAATAGCACCAACAAAAATGCATCGAAATGTTGTTTGCTTCGTGTAAACAGGCTTATGAAATGGGAAAAACAGAAACTATCACAGTGATCAACTACTCCCTTTTTGAAAGTGAGATGAGCATTAGAATTTATTAGACACTTAAGATTAGCCCAAGTAAGTTTACCAGAAAAGTCAACTTGTTCTACTGTGACATCTACAAGGATTCTTGAGTCTTTGAGAAATCTCTTACTGGTTGTTTCGCAAGAACCTTTCTTATCCCAGACTGTAAGGAAATTTGACTCTTTAGCTAACATAGTCCTGGCAGGTTCTAGTTTGGACATTTGAAATTATTTAAATTTGACCACATCAGATCTCAATTTGACCCACCCTCCCTTCCTCCCCCTCCTTTACTTCCTTCCTTCCTTTCTGGCTTAAAACTAAACCACAACTAATTTAAACAAGTATCCTTTACCCTTTCTGAGTTCTCAACTCGTAAAATTCCTACAACTCCGCTTCTCTTGTTTTCTTTCATTCCGTTGTCAAGAACATGGATTCCCACTGAGTTGCTGCCTTAGTCCCTGCATCTGGCCTGGGGTTATTTCTGGTTCCCATGTCATTGTCAGAGCAGAAATGATAGACATAGCCTGATACTAAGTAAAGTAAAGCCATTCTCTTCTCAGGTTCCCATTTCTCCTTATTTCTCAAATGCTTCAAGTACCGTGCTGAAGGGACTAGCCTATCAGAGTTCAAGTTATTAAAATTGACCACATATTCTACTTCCTTTGACAATAGCAATGTAAAGTATTTTTTCTCACTGGATTTTAAGAAACTATCTGCCAAAAAATTTAACCTCATCATGTTCTTTGTTAGATCATACTGTTTACTATCTGTGTGCTGCAGCTTCCTTCCTTTCCAAGAAAAATCTCTTCATTTGAATAGTGACTTGGCACGCATCAACAGAACGGTCTAGTGCCAGGATCCAAACATATGTACTATAAAGAAATATACAGAAGCACAACTCCAGGCCTTCAAATTAGTTTAGTGAAAGAAATTTGTAGAGGAAAATCATATAGAAAACTGGATCAGTGAACTATTACTATGTAACAAATCACCCCAAATCTTAGTAATATCAAACAGGAAGCATTTTCTCATTGGAGAGCGGTTTGGGTTGAGCTTAGCTGGGTGGCTCCTCTGCTGGTTTCCCTGACAGCATTCCTGCGGCTGCAGGCATCCAACAGGTCAGCTGAAGCCGGATGGACCAACATGGCCGTACTCATGTTTCTAGCAGGTAACACTGGATGTTGCCTGGACTGCCTTGGTGCTCTTCCACATGGCCTTTCCTCCTCCAGGAAGATAGAAAGAGACTCTTCACATAATGGTGGCATTGTTCCGAGAGAGAATGTGGAAGCAACAAGATGGAAACAGACTCCACCATTTATGGGAGAAATGGCATAATCCTATTTCAAAGGGTGAAAGGCTGTGTGATTCGCTGGAGGCCTTTATTTATAATTCATTGGAGGCAATGACAAGAACAAAAAATGGTGACTGCCTTAATAAGAAGCATCATATCTTTAGCCATTGAACATAACTGACTTGTTGAATGTGTTCTCCCAAATTAGACTCTGAACATATTAAGGGTTAATATCTTACCCTACATCCCCTGGAGCCCATAGACATTTGTGTAGCATCTTCACAAAGTAGGAATGCAAATAGTAATAAAAGTATTGCAGTAGTAGCATATGCAATATGCTACTAATAAAAATATTGCATTTAGTAATAAAATATTGCATTAGTAGCACATGCTAATATATGTTGTTTCACTATGGTCTAAATTATATCTTGAGTTATCTAATTTAATGCTCACAACAACACTGATAGAAAGTAGTAGTATTATTACCCTCAATCAAAAGATGAGATAACCAAGCCTTAGAAGAAACAAATAAGGTAGCCAAAACTCTACTGAGTAAAGTTAAGATCACAAATCAAGCCTGATGACTTCTGAGCCTGTGGTGTGTCCCAACGAGCTGTGCCACACTCCTTTGGTAGAGGACAAATGTCAGGACTATGACACAATTGGTTTGTCTAACTCTAGGCAGGAATTTTGGTACACCAAAGTATAATTGAGTCTTTTATCTACTGTTTCATACATTTTTTCCTTGGTTATTAGTTAGATTTTCACAAATGTTGAAGGTGTCCAGAGTGATTTATTTTCTTCTCAATTCCAACACATTTTGGGCTATTTTATCAGTCTTTGGGGAAAACAGATTGTTGTTTTTATTTTGATTTGGTTTGTTTTAAAAGAAAAACTTGGTTTACTAGGTAAAAATATTGTAAGTATTTGCCTGGGGACATCTCCTTTGGCAGACAACCTGTTTGTAGAGTCCAATTCCCATCAGCTCAGTAGTGGAGATTAATGATGTGGGAAGGGTTTGAACACTCTGGGTGGCAGAATGGGTGATTTAACAGCAAAGCTGTGCAAATCAATCTACCCTGCATCTCACAGTCATCTTGTAAGTTTACAGAAAAAAAAATAAAAAGAAAAGGAAAAAGAGAGGAGAAAAATAACACTTATTTTAATGTAGTTATATGCAATTTTCACTTACTTTGTCTACTTATGTTTTTGTTTACTTTTATCACAACATGCATGTTACCAAAAACCTCTGCTATAACGTACCTTCCATTGATGGGGATTCAATTACATAAATAATATCTTTATTCCTCAGAACCCTAATTCTAAATGAGGAATGGGCTAAAGTTTTACTTTTGAATGAGGGGCATACAGAAAAGAGGAGGATACCGGTCAGAGAACTGCAGACAACCAAGACTTTAGGAGCAGGAGAGAGGGTCAGGATGGGTTTCTGTGTTCCCCAGAATCTGACATCCTGAACTTTCCTGATGGGCACAACAAAAGAGGCACAATATGACCCAAGTATTCCTTCAATAGTCTCAGACATCCTGGAAAGTCCAACCAGGCACAGAGTGCAGAACTGTCCCCGGGTAACATCAAGGTGAGTTTGGATCATGACCCTAGAACTGTGTCCGTTGTCATACAGGATCGCCTTGGTCATTTTAACTACACAATGACACAATCTGACCCTTTATCAGAGAGAATATTTTGGACACTATTTTTCAAATTATCAAAGAGTTTTAACCTATTTACATAATCATAAGAATATAATTATAAAAATAATATGTGTTTATAATAGCAACAAAAACTAAAAAGGACCTGTTCTACTGGAGACTGCTAGTTGTGTCCTAACGTCCTTTTCCCTCTTCTCCCATACTAAAGGAGTGCTGGATTTTTTTTTTTTTTTTTTGGTTGACTCATAGCCTCCCAGAGTGAAAGCAATATTTTTCAGGCTCTCTGGCCTCTAAGAAGACTGTGTGACAACCTATTCCAGCAATGGAATTGAAGAGGGACAGAAGTGGAATTCTTCTGGATCCATTTCCAAAGACCTTCCTTGGAAGATAACTGGATGCTCTCCTTGACACCTTCTTGCTTATCTTTCCCTCAGTCTTGGTCCCTGGGATGTGGACATGATAGCTGCCAATCTTACAGCTATCTAAAGTCAGAAACACCAGAACTGACGTCACAAATGGTGGCAGGATGATGGGGAAGGAACCTGAGGTCGTGAGACTGTGACACGGCTGTCACACCTGCCCTGTGTGGGATACTTTCATGCAAAAGACAGAGATAAACATCTTTCATGGTTGCCCCATGATTGTTATTTTGAGTCTCCTTGACTTTCAGCCAAACCGAGTCATAGATGGTATACCTAGGAAAAAAACTAATAAGAAAGGTAAAACCTATGTAAAGCACACTGTATTTAATGATGGACATAAATGAATTCTTGAATCAGTAGAGAATCATGCTAATTTTCTGGTTGACAAGACTCAATATTATAAAGATATAAATTATTCCAAAATTAACCTATAAATTCAATGAAACACCATCATAATCTCAATTGGATTTTTAATGGATCTTAAAAGACCCATTAAAATCTCGTGATCCTGAAGTTCATCTGGAAAATTAAATGTGTATAAACACCCCCAAAAACTGAGAAAAAGGATCATGAATAGGGACTTGCATTTTAATATATTAAGACATAGAATACACTAATTAAAGTAATTCGTTATTGGCATAAAAGTATAATATAGATCAGTGAAACAAAAATAGACAAATATATACATATATTATATATGCAGGCAAGTCCATACATATACATGTTTAATGAATATATACACATAACTATATAGTATATGCATGTAAAGACATACATATATATATATATTTAGTATTTTTAAAGCAGGATGTTATATATGTTGAGACAATTAGATATAGTTTTAAAATATATATAGTTAGATATTTATTTTATGTAATTTTCAAAATTAAATTCCAGATAGATTAAATATCTATATGTAAAACAAATCTAAAAGTTAATCATAATTCAATATAGGAAACTTTTTAAATGTAATTCTGGGTTGGAAGAACTCTTCTAAATAATTCTGAAGAGCAATAAGAGAAAATTAACTCATTTCTTTATATGCAGATTTAAAACTTCTTTCCAGTAAATGGTAGAGCAAAATTAAGTATCAGCAACAAATTTAAGGAAAATATATTTTTTGTGTGTGGCACTGGGGATGGAACCCAGGGGCATTCTACCTCCGAGCTACACCTTCAGTCCTGTTTTATTTTTTTATTTTGAAACAGTGTCTCACTAAGTTGTGGAGGGCCTAGTGTTGCTGAGGCTGCTGGTAAACCTGCAATCCTCCTGTCTCAATCTCCCAAGTACTGGGATTACAAGTATTCACCACCATGCCCAGCTCAAGGAAAATATTTTTAATATGTATGTGGTTTACGTAAAACATAAATAATAAATATTCATATTATATAAAGCATTCTTATAAATCAAATAAAATGGGCAAGATTTTCCAAATTATCAGGATATTCAAATAACCTACAAATGTAAAAATATACAAATATACTTAACATCCTAGTAGTCAACAGAATTCAAAATAAAAAAAATAAGGTATCAACTTTGGGGCATCATATTGCATAATTTTTGGTTTAAAAAATGGATAGAATTAAAGAAAGCAATCAAGCTGGGAGTGGTGGCGCACGCTTGTAAACCCAGTACTTTGGGAGGTGGAGACCGGAGGATCCGGGTTCGCGGCCAGCCTCAGCTCTATCGTTCTCTCTCTCCCTGTCTCTCTCTCTCTCTCTCTCTCTCTCTCTCTCTCCTTAGTGAGGCCCTCTGCAACTTTGTGAGACCCGGTTTCAAAATAAAGTATAAAAAATAGGACCAGGGTTGTAGCGCGGAGGTAGAACGCCCCGGCGTTCAATCCCCGGTACCGCAAAAAAAAAAAAAAGCAATCTGTCAATATTGTTTAATACTTAGTATGTACATATCTTTATGCATCTTTGACCCAGCAGTTCTACTTCTAGGAGTGTATCACATAAAAACTGTATACCCCACATATACAGATTGATGTACAGGAATGTTTATTGCAACATTGTTCATAACAGTCTAAATGAAGTTTGAAATCTACCCATATTAGAGATTTGTAAAAGTTTCCCAAAAAGGTGAGAAGAAAAAGGCAATGGACTTGTGAATGAATGATTCGCTTAAATGTAAAAGAAACAAACAAACATACACACCAAGTATATGCATGGAAAAAGGCCCTTTATTTGCAGATGATATGATCCTATATCTAGAAGACCCAAAGAACTCAACCAAAAGTCTACTAGAGCTAATTAACAAATTCAGCAAAGTAGCAGGATACAAGATCAACCTAAAAAAGTCAGTAGCTTTCATATATGCCAACCATGAATCCACTGAGAAAGAAATCCAGAAAACAATCCCATTCATAATAACTTCAAAACCAATCAAATACCTAGGAATAAACTTAACCAAAGAGGTAAAAGACCTCTACAATGAAAACTATAGAACACTGAAGAAGCAAATTGAAGAAGAAGATGGAAAGATCTTCCCTACTCTTGGATAGGCAGAATAAATATTATCAAAATGGCCATCCTGCCAAAAATGATCTACAGAGTCAATGCAATCCCCATCAAAATACCAACATCATTTTTCGCAGAGCTAGACAAATCAGTCATTAATTTCATATGGAGAAACAAAAGACCTAGAATAGCCAAAGCAATTCTCAGCAATAAGAACCATGCAGGAGGCATCACAATTCCTAACTTCAAATTATACTACAGAGCTATAGTAATAAAATCAGCATAGTATTGGCACAAAAACAGACACATAGACCAGTGGGATAGAAGATACAGAAACAAGTCCACAAACTTATAGCCAATTGATTTTTGACAAAGGTGCCAAACACATACGTTGGAGAAAGGACAGTCTTTTCAACAAATGGTGCTGGGGAAACTGGTTATCTACCTGTAGAAAAATGGAGCTGAATCCTTACCTCTCACCCTGCACAAGAGTCAACTCAAGATGGATCAAAGACCTGG